>VMRN01000054.1:2775583-2787533 GCA_010277015.1 Poeciliopsis turrubarensis
TATATATATATATATATATAAATCAATGAATTAACCAGGAATTCCTTAGTAATGCTACTGTGGTTAGACTCTGCAGTCTGCTCTTTAACAGACATGCCGCTCGTCAGGCTATAATGTTATCCTGATAAGAGGTATTGGTGTTGCTCCAAGATGTTTGTTTTAAGTTAGGGAACAATGTACTAACTTTATATCAAACCGCTAACTAGCAGTGCATAGCAACAAGTGAGTTGGGGGTTGTGCAGGACTACTCAATGCTATGTACAGATGAAAAAAAAAAAAAACCATGAACACTTTGGAGTTTATTCTTAGCACCTTGGTTAAACCATTTGAACGGAAAAATGTTCCAACCTTTAAATCACAAACAGTAATGCTAATTCCAGTCTCTGGCTTTTCTAAATAAGAGATCATGCTTAGCCCACTTTGAAGAGAAAATGCCTCTGTCCAGTCACTTCTTCCTGCCTTTTGTTCCAGACTTCTCTCTGAAACAGAAAGGCGGCCATTTGTAGTGGAGGCTGACAAGCTGAGACTGCAACACAAGAGAGACTATCCAGACTACAAATACCAACCTCGAAGACGCAAAAGTGCTAAACCGGGCCAAGGGGACCCGAGACCACAACACCAGCACCAGCCCCAGCAGGGCTTTTATAAGATGGAAGCTGGGTTGACCCGGCTTGGTGGTATAGGGGAGGTCCCCAAGCAAAAGTGTCTGCATTACAATCCAGACAGACCAGGTGACGAGATTACAAAATCTCAGCAATTACAATCTTTCATGTAAAGGGAAAAAAAACAGATTTTTTTTGTCTGTTTCTAGGTCAACCTCATGGTCCTCCAACACCCCCGACTACCCCTAAAACGGAGCTCCACGCTGTTAACAAGCATGATGCCCATCATCCTGTTGACAGTAGCTCTGCTGCTGTTCACTCCAACCGAAACATCGACTTCAGCAACGTTGACATTTCAGAGCTTAGCACCGAGGTCATTGGCACCATGGATGGCTTTGATGTGCACGAGCTGGACCAGTACCTGCCCCTGAACAGCCACAGCACAATTCTTCCAGCCCAGATGGAACCCGGCAGCCTGAATGGATCATATGTCCCCCAACGCGCCCAAGCTCACTCCAACAGCACAGTCAACTGTACCGTCAAAACATCTGAAGGTACATCGACGGAGGTACCGCAGGAGGACACTGGCCAAAAACCTCAGATCAAAATGGAGCAGATGAGCCCGGGCCATTGCAGCTCATCACCTTCCTCTTCTACTTCACCTCTTCCGCCTTCACACCAAACTCAGTACACCTCTCTAAGCTCCTCCACCTCCGTGTCTCCTCCTAACCCGCCGGACTACACTGACCTTCAGAACGCCAGCCTCTACGGCGCGTTTTCCGGTTACCCCGCCGGCCTGTACCAATATCCGTACCTTCATTCAACTCGCAGGTCGTATGCCGCTCCGCTCGTCAACAGCCTGGCCTTGGCGCTGCCTCCCGGCAGTCCTCCGTCTGTCTGGGAGCAGCCCGTCTACGCGTCGCTCGCCAGGCCTTGACAGGGACTGGAGCCTACCTTCAGACTCAACCGCAGGCCACGGGCCTTTGTTGTCATGCAGAAGAAATATCAAGACTGACAAGTACTTAGAAATGTGTTTGAAATTGGACATCTTGAAAAGGTAAATCAATAAAATTCTCCAAACTCAAATTCATTTGGCATTCCTTATCTTTGTAGTTTTAGCTGAACCTTTAAAAAATCCTTACAATCAAGACATCTGATACTACCCACCATGCACCAGGGTTGTTTCAAACCAGCTTTGACAATCAGCGTTGGCAATATGATGACGTCATTCTAATAAATAATATCTACTAAATGGAGGTACCGCATAGTTATATTAATATAGCAATAGTTACAGTCTGTCATATTTGATTAGAGTTCAAATGGAGTTTAAAAGTAGTATACATACAAATAGGTGGTCTTAAGTACTGTACAAAGTACAATAAAATTTGATGTAAGATTGAAGCTTTTTAAAGATTATTTCATTGAAAAATTCATAAAAATATCTCAGACAATTTCGATTTGCCACGGTTTATCAAAACCAGGTTCTTTCTAGACCAAGATCGCATCCTCCAAGACCCAGACCAAGCGCAGATCTTCTGAGACCGAGACTAAGACTTAAGAATCTGAGACCGAGCTCAAAATCAGGAGAAAACAGGTTGAGACTGGTCTTGAGGCTTCCATTCCTGATGGGCACCAACTTTGTTTATTGGTTATAAAATTGAGGCAGGAAGCAACAAAACAGCGTGGTGAGGGTACACAATGGGGAGAACAAATGAAGCGCTTGACCCAGTCCAGGTAGCTGTAGTTTAGGACAGTTTGTTAAACAAAACCATCTGTATGTTGGTTTGTTGTGGCTCCCAACAATTCCCAGATCTCTACAAATTCACTACAAATTGACCTCCTTGCAGGTACTTTTTAAATTTATTATAGGTATATTAACAGCCCATGTAATCTACCATGAATGTTTTGTACTCTGGAAAGAAACCTATGCAGAGGTAACACAACCTACCATTGTGAAAACATCCGAACTCAAAGCAAGTGTGAATCCACAAGCTGCCTGGCAACAGTCCCACAAGAGTCTCTGTAAGCCTGCTGTGATCTCCTGGTATTATCAAATGAATCTTTGAATTGTTCTCGTTTTCTGTGCCTTGGTCTGAGTGCTTATTTTTTGCAACTTGTACAATTTGTGAGATGATTTATCTAATGTGGGACTTCAGCTGAATAAAAAGATTTTGATCGATTGTAGAGGGCGTGGCTTATTGCAAAGTATTCTGGTGTCACATTACATAAGAATAACATTTCCTAGGCAACAATTATGCATCCAAAAGGCTTTAATCAGATATTATTGTTGAAGTCATTCTACAGATACAAGGCATTTTATAATGTATTTTGTATGGTGTGCAGACACAGTAGACTTTAGCTTAGAAGATCTGTTCACAATTAGGGGCAACAAATGAAAACCCTAAAAAAAACAATTTGTTTCACATTTCTTATAAGGTTTAAATGGAGCCATTTAGCAATATGATTGAGAACATCTCCCGAATGGAGACTAATGATGCTTATGTAGATAGAAAAAATGTTTGATTACGTTTTCAGATGTTGATCTCTTTGGTCAAGTACCTGTTTTTGCATTTGAAAAAAAAAGGAAAAGAAAATCTATGTCCCCTTTTTTTTTTGTGTGCAAACTGTCTTAAAACTGTCATTTTAAGACAGTTTGCACACAAACTGAGCGTTTGTGTGCAAGGTTCAACCACACTCTTGAACCTTGGTGCAAGAGTGTGGTTCCACACTCTTGCACCAAGGTTCATCTGCCTGGTAATGTGTTTGGTCCGTGTTCCACTGACCAACTGGACGTAATACTTTTAGCATGAACCCTGGGCGTCTGCTAAGGAAGGCTTTAAACTCTTCCTGTTGCCCGTCACGTACTGTTCACTGGCTCTCTGTCTCAGCAGTTTACCATGAGAACCCGGCAGCCAACGACAGCGCAGCCAGACAGACAAAGCATTGACAAATTTATGTTTGCAATGGCTGGAATCCTGTGGAAGGTTATGTCAGAGAGGGAGGTCATCAGGTGGCCAGATACACTGGCAGTCATTTACTCCACTTTTCTTTCCTTTGGAAAACATCCAAATCATCATGACTTTTGAAGGAGGACATTGACCACCATCTGGTCGATTTCACACTATGACACGACGGGTCTTTGCAACTTGAAACCCAGAAATTTGCCAGTGTCAGTTTTCGACAAAATAGCTGTTGATGAGAAACGGGTTAGGGTTAATGATGGGTATTATTTGTGTAGTCTAATGGCACCATCAGCTGGACAAATTAAGCATTAACCCAACATTCAGACTGTCCTCAGCATCGTTTCTCATAAACGCTAGTACCTGAAAAAAGGGTGAATTGTAACTGCTGATTTGGGGTTCAGTGATGGTGACAGGCGTGGTTCTTTGAAGGACACACCCTTCGTGAGTGTGTAAGTCAGAACCAACGGCATAGAGGGGTCATAGAGGCCTCATTTTAAGCTTTACTTTCAACAAGCAAACACCAGTTTCAGGTGCTACACGCAACATTGATTTCAGACATGCTCATATGTCTTGTGAACCTGCCATCGTCAAAGCTTACTGCAGCTGCGCGGAGCGACCATGTTGAAACACGAAATACGGCTTCCGAAAGTTAAATCTGGTAAATTTGACGACGGGGGGCGTCCCAGTTGATTCCAGTAGTTTTAACAAAATACTTTGAAGAAAGAAAAACTACATCGATATCAAAATATGCAGTATTACACACTTCTATTGTCAAATATGCAGTGGCCCTCAAGGGTCAGTAAAAGACAGAAACCACAATGCTAAACTTGCTAGCATAGCCTCTGTTTTAGACTAAAACACAAATCATGTTAGCAAACATAGCATCGTTTCCGTTGTGACTTTTGCATGTTGTTGTCCCTTCTGGGCCACCATACAAACAACAAATGGGACACAGAACATGTAAATATCGTATTGTATTGTCTCTGGTTCCTCCATGTTCATTTTTCAAATTTATTTCCCACGACGATGCAAGAATCAACAAAACACTGTGCCTTTGAATCAAGATACAAAGAACAAATTGAACATTTGTAGAAGTGTTCTACAAATTACAATCCCGTCACATTACAATCCAAGAAAGCAGCAAAAAATTAGCATCCCACGATGACATGGTATATTCGACAGTACAAATAAATAAGGGCGCGGCTTCTGTTTGGGGTGGAGTTTTCCTAAAGGGGACCCTGGTTGGACACGGTGGCTCAGCCGTCGTTAACTGCAAGTGGTGTTCACTGAGCGTTTGTGTGCAAGTTTCGTTTGTAGGCATGGTTGTTGTTAACAGCACTTTGTAAGAATTCAGGTTTTCCCAGGGTTTCAGCGCCAGAGGTTGGACCTCACAAGAGTCCACAATGAAAACATGACGATTCCACACACACGATTAAGACACTGTGGTCGAAAACTGTACATTCAATAAATTAATGTGTTCGTCTTCGTTAAGCGACCAGTGACATGACTCTAGGTTACATAGCTACATTAGATCACAGGCAGAAAGAACCATTCACAAGATGAGATCCAAGGGTGTAAGGGTAGCTCGATGCAGATGAGGGTTCCACATGGCTGAGGGGCAGGAGGACAGGGAGAGGGAGTGGGGTCTGGTATGACAATGTACAGCACAAAGTTGGTGAGAGCAGTATTAATTGACATCATCTCTACCCTTCCACCTTAGCTCATACCAACCATCGTCTTTAACATAGACTGGAGTTCTTCTGTTCTTCTTTTCTTTTCCAATCTTAGCCCATTCCAATAGTCTCCTCCTTACCCAGACAGGACCCCGATGCCTCCCCACTTGTTGTGCGGTGCGGTGTGAGAGGGCTGTCTCTGATATCTCTCTCTGGGCCGGTCCAGACGACTTTGGACTTGCTGTAGGCTTCAAGGCTTGTGTTTGAAATGGGCCTCCACTGAAAAACACAATGAAGGAAACGGAAATTAGGTACGGACACAAACCGACACACATTTAGCCTTCCTTAGTGTGTGAATGTTACGGCAGCTGAGAGGTACAAACTAAACATGACAAAGGCAAACTTCTAAATGCACAAAAAGAATGCAAACAAAAAATGCTGTAATCCAAGAAAAATAAACAGCAAAAACACAAGCAAAAACCTACAATTAACTAAAGAAATATGAAGGAAAAAATTATGCAACCACAGGAAATGGAAGCAAATGGAACGATGTGCCACTGTAGATGGACTTGATGCAGTAATCTGTCAAAATGAGTTTCGGTCCGCTTTCCTATCTGCACCTGTCCAACATTCCCAATAAAAACCTGCGTATTCCTGTGGCCTCATCGGTCGATTGATGACTCTCTGGAAAGCCGCGATCCAGTCGCGCTGCTCGGCTTCCGTCTCGCAAGCAAAGAGGAACTTCCTGTCGGGCGTGACAATGGTGATGCCGTGGTTCCAGTGGTAGCCCTGAGTGGACGCGGGCAAGCCGGACAGGACGGTGTAGCTGTTCTCCTTGCTGCCGATGAACACTTCGCCCCGGGCGTAGGCATCCTGGGGCGAACAGAGAGAGGGTCCCGTTAGTCCGACATGTCTGGCCACGAGAGGATCGGGACAGAATCTGGTCTCTTCTCACCAGAGGGTCTTTGAAGTACATGAGCCGCCGGTCGTCCATGGTGAACCACCTCTTCTTAAAGCCTTCCGTGTGCTGGAGCAGAGCGAGACAGAGAAATTACAGGGAGGGATAAATCTTTTTTGAACTGTAGTTTGCACCCAACATAGAAAATAATGGTTTCAGCAAAGCCTGGCAGAAGAGAAGAAGGGAAAGGCGACGAGAATAAACAAGTCTAGACCGAGGAGAATAAAAAGCAGAATCATCTCAAGATCCTGTTTTGACATTAACTATTTCTCAAATGATGTCAAAAAGAAAAGTTTTGGATTACTTGTTTTGAGGGACCTTCGTTGGTTGGCTGAAAACAACATGTAAAATTCTTGGATTTGGCTCGATGAGCAACTTTATCCATCTGACCAGAGGAGCCATGCTCTCCAGGTTGATCATCAGAAGCTTGGTTCTCCTGGAGTTCGGTTGAAGGGAGTTCTGTTCTAGCCAGTTTTTTCAAGCCATGTTTGCTCATGATTAGCAAAAGATTCTAGAATACAAACCTTTGGGCCGGTTTTCTCCATGAAGCCTTCTTTCATAAAGTTCCGTGTTAGTTTGGGGACCAGCTATAAAAAAAATAATAAAAAAAAAAAAAACATTAGAGATTTGCATGAAATATCAAAAAGGCAAATTAAGTATCAGTATCATCATTTAAAAAAAACACCCGAAACTGAATTAAGTTCACCCCATCTTTTATAAAAAATATTACTTTACATATTACATATTAAAGCTGGCACTATGTCCTGAGAGTAAAGTATGAAAAACAGCCAATCAGAGCCAGGAGGAGGGATCTAGCGCTGTCAATCAGGCTTGTGGATGCGTATTTTTGTTTTTTTTTTTTTTACACCTACCAACAACAGTATGAGTAAATTTTAAAGTCATAGAATAGTAGGTGGTCTTAAAAATAATAATTATTCTATCAATACAAATTTTTTAGTTAAGATAAGCAAATTAATCTAGATAGATGCCCAACTGAAGGATTAGGAACAGAGGATGAAACTGGTGGAGAAAATGTGTCTCCAGGAAATATCATCTCATTGTAGGTTTTACAGGGAAATCAGTCTGAATTTAAAACATGAACCACCATCACTGAGGCAGCAACCGGAGCCACAAGCCTGGCTCCCAGAAACGCGTTGGATTAAGTGCGTCTTTCTCACCTCCTCGTCACTCGCTCCAGGGAAGGCCACCTGCAGGTAGTGGAACCGGGCCGCTCTGATGGCGTTGAACCAGTCCACCATCTCCTGCCAAGCAAACAAACACTTTCATTAGGAACACGTCCGGCACGACACGACAGCACATTCTACCAGTCCAATGAGGACTCCTTTTTTTTTGTTTGTTTTTCGTTTCTGATGTAAAAATACGACTGTTGACCTCTTGTCTTCATCAGTAACTCCACCACAGATTGAGACGGACTGAACTCAGTGAACTCTTCCTTTAACAACCCCTCAGTACTCCGACTCTACCAGCAGAGGGAGCAGTGCTTTCCCCCCATTCACTCTCTGAAATTCATTTTTCGAGTCAGTAATCTTTTAATAGTTGATAAATTTATGAGATTAAACCAGAAGCTGAAACAGAAGTGAACATTCTATGTAATTTTCAAGATTTCCCTTCACATTTCATTGATGATGAATAATCAGAGAGTCAGAGCGATGTTTTCATTTCCTCAAGCTAAAATGTATGATCTAATGAAGAGCAGTGGTGTGCAAATGTTTCGCCACAAAGGCCGAAGATGTGCAGTTGAAAGTACTCAACTAAGTAGAAAATTTACTATTAAATAAAAATGTGAAAACTACTTTTACTGGAATTTTTTTGTTTGATCTAAATGCTCAACGATTATGTAAAGGTTGAATATTTTAGGAGAGGAAATGAAGTGCGAATACTTATTGTGAACTAATCTGATTTTTCTACATCAAGCACACATCCGCATCAGATTGCTTGCTGTTATGTAGATGAGTTTCAACAGTATTCAACTAATTCCAGAGACAAAATTTGAAACTAATGCATCTTCGTGCATCAGGAACGCTGCAAGATCCAAAGAGACACTTCCCGCAAGTGTCTCTTTGGATCTTGCAAAATGGCTCTTTATCACTTCGGCTGAATATCATGTTTATAAAGAGGCGAAATTAGCCGTTTTCCAGGCACATTTTATAGCATAATCAAGTGACTCTGTTAACTTCAGTTAATAAATTAAATAAAATACATTTTACTTCACAATTTAACGCTTTGAAATTGCCCATTTGTCTCTTTAAGAAACTCCTGCTCTTTCTGAAACGTCGCCTTCAGGAAGTCATCACTTTGTTACTCTTCTGTTAACCCTTTAATAATAATAATAATAATAATAATAATAATAATAATAATAATAATAATAATAATAATATTTTACCAGCTTTTCACCGAGAAGGCGCTCACATAATGAGCTCAGCGGATACGCAGTTCCAACAGGTGTTTGCTAATTGCTGCTGGCTAGTCTAAAGGATCCCTGAGTGTCATTATAAAATGAAGGAAAGCTTTAAAAAAAGTATTTTTCAGATTGAAAAGTTACTTTCTCCACTGGATTAGTGTTATAATAGTTTGTTAAGCTCCAGAAATAGTCTTCACCAGTAGTACAAGCTTTCCCATCGCCATCAATTTAGTCAAAACCAGCAGTGACAGACAATAAAAACAGCAGCAAACATATTTCACGTTTAGATTCTGCTCTGAACAAGTCGCAAAACAAAATCCTTTAATCTGTTTATGGACTTTGGAGAATGTTTTATTTTTTTATTATACTGGATTTATGTGTCACTTATACGATAGCTGCGCTGGCATGCCATATAACGCGCCGAGGCAACACCGGCAGAATGTGCCGTTTACAAGCGGCAAACATGAAAGGAGATCAGTCACCTGAAAACCTTTCAATTTTAATCATGCTTTATTTAGGGATCACTATGAAACAGAGCAAAACAGATGCTAATAAACGCTAAAAATGTTTAGAGTTTTATTCTGACTCAAATATATCAGTTTGAACATTTTGGACCCAACATGTTTCCCCTGTCTGTCCTTCCTTGTTCTCTTCAAACTCTGATTCGTACTCTTCGAGGAAAATTAAGTCGGTCTGGGTGAAAAAGCTTCAGGATTCAAATCTCTCATCCAGCATAGCATTTACTAAAGCTAACAAATAAGTTTGAAACTTTCTTTGTTGTGTTAACCGGAGATTATTATTATTTTTGTTGACTAATAGTCTGACTATTTATTCCTGGCTCTTATAAATCCCAGTGTCGGTCATGTTTAGAATGCAACATTAACTTTTTAGTGCACTTTGGTAGCTTCGTAAAAATCATCTCCTTGTTTTACACTTTGCCTTATGCGGAGAGTCTGGACCTTCATCTGTTGAGAAATGATTGCTAGACAGAGACGTTGAATTTTACCCAATCACTAACAATTGCCTGTGACTTTTGTAATGCGCTAACTCGATGAAGCTTACCGGGAACAACCCCGCAGGGAACAATATCTTTTCCAGCAATAAAATATCTTAAACATTCCTCTTGCTCTGACTTTAATCTCTCAATATCTGGAAGCCTTGAACTATTGCAGAATATAAATATATTTGCTCAAAATATAAATATTTAAATATTGACTCTATAAATATGTGATTCATTTGCAAATATAACGACTGGAACTTCAGCAGAATATTGTAAAAACCTTTGGCTCAAGACAAAAACATTTCACAACCGGTTCATTTTCCTATTAGACCATGATGGCAAAAACCGGACCCCAAATTTGTTGTTACGCTGATGACTCAGTGTTTTTCATGAAGCAGATAACATTTATATTCTCCCCAATTTGCTGTTCGAGATTTTCCAGAGCATTTGAAAAGCCAATCAATGCAGTACTTGTACATTACTCACTCACCGGACACAAGCGTATCAGTGTAAGATTATAAGACTGTACCTTAGCGTCACTGTGGTAGACAAAGATGTTTCTTGTGCTGTTGTCTTTCAGGTAGGTGATCTGCAGGCCGCAGGGATTCCCTATCTTGGCCGGCTGGAAGGTCGCATTGAGCGTTTCGATTTTCATCACCGCCTTAGGATCTCTGGCCTTAATGGAGGCAGGAGCAGTTTGCAAAGGTTTCATACAAGCACCACTTTCTAAAAAAAATGTATTGCCAAGTCAAAACTTTGACGTCGCTTACGTCCTGCTTGTTGAAGTACTTAAGTGCTCCCTCCCTTTCCGACAGGACAAACTTTCGACTGAGGAACTGGCCGTTGTCTCTTCCTCGTTTCCATAGAAACCCTTCTCTGTACCCTGAATAGAGAGATTGAGGTGAAGGGGAGGAGGGTGGCTGTTTGAAGGGTGGACGGCACTGAACCGTCTTTAGAAGACATTCAACAGAAGAGTCATCTGGGGTAGAAAGGGTAAGGCATTTCAACCAGCT
This sequence comes from Poeciliopsis turrubarensis, assembly GCA_010277015.1. NCBI lineage: Eukaryota > Metazoa > Chordata > Actinopteri > Cyprinodontiformes > Poeciliidae > Poeciliopsis > Poeciliopsis turrubarensis. Next base: position 2,786,215 of record VMRN01000054.1, read on the forward strand.
TCTGTCGGATGGGATTTCTTTAAAGATGACGATATAAATAGGGAAGAGTGCAAGAAAAGGAGAGTAAACGCAGAGAATGAGTCAGCAGACATCCTCTCTTGTCTTGACTATCGACCGTCCTGTTGCATGTGACGCTGTCATGATGTGCCGTTTTATCTACAGCCCATGAAGTCACCCCTCCTCAGTCTATTTCAGTAGATGGCTCTGCCCACACAGCATCCTTTTCTTCTATTTCCAGCAGGCTGTCAACTGTTGTGTTTAATCCTCACCCATTTTAACAGAATAAAGATTTGCAGGGACGATCAGGTAGAGTAATCTGGAAAGCGGAGACTGGTTTATATTCCGTCCACGTTTCGTGACGTTGTTGTTTTCCTGATTCCCACAAAACAACAGCACCGTCAGAAATGTCCATGGGGATCTCGAGCGGCGAGACTGACTATGTAAATTACGGACAATAAATCTATTTCTAGAGACAGCAGAGTATGTGTAAGAAATGTTTGCTGGAGCATTGCATGAATCGGTGGTTTGTAGAATCTATGGCTCTAAATCTGTTCTAGAGAGGGAAGTGAAACTTGCCAGGGCAGTTTTTTCATTTACTTTTTTATTGTTTTAGGCCAATTTTAAATAGATGGAAAATTTTAATGTTTCCCTTTTGGTCTCCTGGTGTTTGTAAAACAGCAGAAGGGGGAACGTGAAGCGTAAGAGAAATCTACTCGATTTCTTAAGCGTTTCTGTTTAAAAGAAACAAATAAATTTAGCATTCTTCATATTTTGGATTTATTTCTTACTTTTCTAGTTGAAGGGGCATTTCAGAACAATTTCCTGAATTACTTAAAGTTAAGATATGACCACCATCATTGTATCGCCACATGAAAAAACATCGTGATACTGTGTATGCGGTTCGACATCTAAAACGTCAACTGGATTGTTTTTGTTTGTGTGACAACTCACATCCCAGATGCTATTTTCATGTCTACTCATTTTTTCCCCTTCGTGTTGTTTTTCTCTGCATCCGTCTTCACCACCACTGATGAGCTGTTTCTCATTCTCCTGCTCTGTGGTCTGTTGTCTCGGCTTCGCGACTTCTTGACTCAAAACATTGACCTACGCGAGCATTACCTCATAGATCAATAGCCCATCCCCACCATCAACTCTTTCCTCACCACTTTTCTCCTCATGTTCTTTGCATACCATCGCTGTTGGCGGTCTGGGTCATATTACTGTATATAGTCAATTTCAGCCACCCACTAACACACACACACACACACACAGACACGCACACGCACGCACACACACACTCAAAGAAAGGCTGGGTTCTC
>VMRN01000054.1:2787543-2807044 GCA_010277015.1 Poeciliopsis turrubarensis
ACACACACACGCACACGCACACACACACGCACACGCACACACACACAAAAAAGCTTTTCCTACTTCACATACCTGCAGAGTAAGGCTCCTGCTTCTCGATGAACTCAAACTCATTTCGTTCGTACTTGGCTCGGATCCACTGCTCCCTCAGCAGCCTGGAGACCCAGCAAAAAGCCACGGTTAGCTTTTAGGGGAACTGCACACACATCTAAAGAGATCTGCGCCATGACCCGGTGCTGCTGATCACTGGTTTTCAGCTGGTTTGTATTCATGATGAAGCTCTTGGCAGTTTTCAGTCAGCCGCAAAAGACTCTCCATGCAAAAGCAGTAAGGATGATTTTCCCTCTCTCTCTTGCAGACAAATAAAAAAATAAATAAATAAAAATGCAAACGTAGTAAGTTCATCACCAAGCCAAAAAGCTCTGTCATCTGGTTTCCTCGCTTCATTTCTTTCTCTCCTTTAGACTCAAAATCTGTTTTGTCACACTTTTTCAAAAGTATTTCCCGCATTTATTTTACTCTCCTTTGTGTTGAGAATAATATCAACCATTCTGTCAGCACAATGAGATAAAATCTTTTGACTGGAATCCTTTGAATGAGATCCTCCAGCTATGCTGGAACCTGAACATTAATCCCTGGTGGTGCTTATGGGGACCATTTCTTCTTTCATCAGAAATAAGAAAGGAACGCTCTTTGCTCCTGGTTTTGTCTCTTTGCTTTAGGCCTTTTGGGAGGAAGGCACACATGTTGAAAGGTCGACGAGTCTCACATCCCAAAGAGTCGGACGGAAAAGTGCAAAAGTGTTCTCACCCAATTTTTAGTGGAATATAAACCCTCGTGAAGCAGTGTACAATAGTGAATTGGAAGTAAAATGAGAAATTTAGCCCAACTGAGTAATGTTTCGTAGCGTCATCTTGACTTGGACCTGCGGCTTCCAGCTCTGTAAGCTAACCTTAGCTTTTCAACTAATTTGATTTTAAAAGCCAAAGCTAGCATGCTGAGCAGATTAAGTTAATAATACCCAGCATGTCGATTTAAGTGAATGTGACAATGATGGCGTTTAAGCTAACGTTAGCCTTGAAACTAATTTGGATATAAAAACAAAAGTCAGCTTACTGCATGGATTGAGATAATATTATCCAGCATGCTACTGTATGCCAACATAACAATGATAACATTTAAGCTAACATTAGCCTTTAAGCTAATTTGCAAATAAAAAACTAAAGTGAACTTTCTGCATGGATTAAGGTAACATTACCCAACATGCTAGCAGAAGCCAACGTGAGAATGAGAGAATTTTAGCTAACATTAGCTTTCTAGCTAATATCACCTATCTCTTCACTCTTCAGATTACTCAACATATTATCTTAACCTTAAACTCACTCAGCAGGATCATGCAAGATTTTTTTTGTACTTTTTGTTTTAAGCAGGCAGTTTTGCTGTGAGAAGATTTTCAGATGTGTGTTTGGACTGCTTTACTTTTCTCTGCTGCCTCTTTTTATTTCATCGCATTTCAGCAAGTGTTCTCCAGATGACTGCAAACTGTGAATGTTGACGACATGCAGCCCAGAGCGTTCACACTGTCATGTGAACACCGGTTTATCTATTGGGTTTCACACTATGTCTCGATTTAAGTGGATCATGTGAAAAGTACAAGACAAAAAGTTTCGCCAGACACTGAACGTTTTCATGCTCTGCATCACATTTCAGCCGACAGGGAATGTAGTCTTTTTTAGATCCAGTATGGTTGAAAGTTTTACATTTTAAACAGGAAGTGGTCTGAGGAGGAGCTGTGAAAATACTTATAATTGGCCTTTTTATAGACAAAAAGAGGAAGAGGAAGCAAGGAGACCTGCACAATCAGAGGTGTGAAGGAGTACACATTCTGAACATTATTTAACATTCACAAATTGGTGTAAATAGACGGTGCATAATAGGAGGACAAGAAGACTACATGCCCAACTATAAACACAAATCCTTTATGCAAATTATTAGCCATAAATATAGTATTTTTTTTATGGCACTGTTTGAGAAAGGGACATTCTTCATGATGCTGAAATGCCAAACAATATTTGGCCTAACATCATGTAAAAGTAAAAACAGTACATAACAGAATATACTACTTATGAATACCTATGAACTTTTTATATTTGTACTGTATGGTAGCATTTATTGACCATATGAAACTAGGAAATAAATTTCCACTATAACAAGAATTTAGTTTTTTTTCTAGTAGAAACACAATGAGAAGATGGAGAATGAGAGCGAACCCCTTTATGAATTTTTAAGACATAGTCATCTGTCAGTGGCACATATTTTTACATCTTGTTAAAAACAACAAATGTTCTCTTTTTAAGATATAAAACTCGTCTCATTATAACAAGAAAGTGTCTTATTTCAAAGAGATTCTGCTCCCGAATTTATTTTCTACTTCTGGCAGTTAAATGCTTCCGTGGAATTCTATGCTAATGGTTCTCCCACTTGGGGTGGCACAGTGGGTAGCGCTATTGCCTTGCAGCAAGAAGGTCCTGGGTTCGATTCCCGGCCCGGGGTCTTTCTGCACGGAGTTTGCATGTTCTCCCTGTGCATGCGTAGGTTCTCTCTGGGTTCTCCGGGTTCCTCCCACAGTCCAAAAACATGACTGTCAGGTTAATTGGCCTTCCCAAATTCTCCCTAGGTGTGAGTGTGTGTGTGCATGGTTGTTTGTCCTGTTTGTGTCTCTGTGTTGCCCTGCGACAGACTGGCGACCTGTTCAGGGTGTACCCCGCCTCTCGCCCGGAACGCAGCTGGACATAGGCACCAGCAACTCCTGACCCCGTTAGGGAGAAGGGTGACGGAAAATGGATGGATGGTTCTCCCACTTTTAACATCAAGTGCAACGTTTCTGCTCTTCTCCTATTTCCTTTGCACATGTTCCTCTGTGTTTCAACTGTCTATTTCACAAATATTTAAGATTTCTTTTCAGAGAGAAAAATAATGGCTAAAATCTAAAACACTTTCTAACTGTTCAGGTCGTCACATCATAAAAATCAGATTTTTTTTCTTGTTTTAGCATCGACTCATTTGACTGAACCTCCACCTGCGTATGAGCCGTTATTCTTGCTGACCGTCACATGTATGCTCAGTAAAGGCGGCGAAAAGAAGCGGCAGACTGAAGACTGGTGTGAACACAGAGCAACATGTTGACTGTGCAGCCAGCTCAATGTTACCTCACCACATTTCCGAGAAGAAGCATGGGTGAATCCATTTTATTTCATTTTTTTTGTCTCTCCGCAGGGACTCGTTCTTTAACAGAGCGCAGTTTAATTGATCCAGACTGAACAAATTTCAGTGCGTCTAGCTCCTCGGATGTAACTTTTATTTTAAATTTTAAAGCTCTTGGGACACAACTTTTCAAAACAGCTCACAATTTAGGTTGTGCACTTACTTGCAGTCAGTGTGTGTTGGTCTGTAGTAGAAAGCAGGAACTTTCTGCTCATACTTGGCCTTAGCGGCGCCGTTTCCCATCGCAGCCATTAACTGCAACAGAGACAGAAGACAAGAGCTAGTTATGAAATGTTCAAACATTGCTTTTTTTTTGGTTTTTTTACTGGTTCTTTTTGTTTTGTTCTTTTTTATTGAGTATTTAATCTGAAAAATCACATTACGTACAGTTTTTTTTTTTCCAAGAAATAGCCAGTAAAAAATGACAGAATGTTGAATGCCTCAAAGTGTTTTTCTTTTTGTTTACTGAACTCAGATGCAGAAATATTATTTAGTATATCGTATTAAAAAAAAAAAATCTACGTCAAAAAAATCATTTTGGGAGGTGAAAAAAATCCCAATCAGATTATGTTGAAGATTTTCAGCTGAGATCTTAAGAAAGCAGGTTTTAAGAGACGAAAATTCTCATTATGCCTCATTTCCTCCATGGTGTGTTTTACCCAACGACAATCCCTGAACCCCGCTCCTCTGCTCCCCCTGCAGGGATCTGACGGGGACGCCCAGTGCCGTGGCGTTCCACTGTGAAGGTCACAGGGGCGAGGAAACCGATCACCAACACCGATTTCGACAAAAAGCCACAAAAATTTACAAGAGGCCAAACTGTTGACGAAAGATGACGCGTTTCACTCTCAGGATGCGACATTTGTAACATCGTTAACACCTCTCCTCCACAGCGAGTGGGCCGAACCCGCAGACTTTTAGAGTCTGAGATTTTAGCAATTAAAAGATTGTTGCACATGAGCCAGTTGTTGAAACATTAATGCTGTAAAATAGGTGACAAAAGTCTTTATACTTTTTATTCTTTTAAGGCGTCTCAATCTTTTTCTGGGGTATAAATGTAATGTTACTCTTAGGGAAAAACATAAGAACATGCACTTTAATTAAGGCTGACATGTGTTGGTATTCCACAGATACTTGCTAAACCTGCATCGTTAAAAAGTTTAAATATTCAGTGTTTTTGTTAATATATATATATTTTTTTAGCTTTACATCACATTATGATGTCATTCCCTCATCAAATACAAACCAGGAGTGTTGCCTTAATTCTTTCATGCATGTTTGAGACAAGTTTTAAACAAGTTTTAAACCATTCAGACTAGCCGGCAGCATTTAGCAAACATCCGGTGAAACTGCGCATTTGCTGAGCTCGTTAGAGAAGCTGGTAGAGTTGTTGTTAAAGGGTTAACAGAGGAGCCATGTTGCGGTGACTTCCTGAAGGCAACGATTCAAAAAGAGCAGGAGCTTCTCAAAGAGACACAGGCGCAAAATTACAAAATCAAATTTGTTTTAAGTCATATTTGACATGTGCAGCTTCTTTTTTTCTTTTTTTTATAACAACTAAAGGTAACAGTTACTTTGTTGTGCTATAAACTGGCTCGATGTGCCTGGAAAATACATAAAGCGTCCTCTTCACTTTGTATCCCATCTTATTATAAAGAACATGATCCATCACTGCCTCCTTCCTAATCAAACACCAGAGACATTTCAGGCTAATTGAGTTCCAGTGGCCCCTCTTGGGTGATGTATTTTGTGTGCTATTCAGCACGGTCACATGGAAATATGGAGCTTTATCTCGCACACATTGGGAATTGCTCATGATAGGAATCTGGAGTTAAAAGATAAAGTCGACACGGTTGATTTGATCAAACTGGGAGCTGGTGCAGTCGTATTAATGAGGCGCTGGGTTCAGCACTTTGGGAAATAAGCTTAGTGGATTATTTGCTGAGGCTCAAATGAAGATGTCACTAGCTTCTTGGACTCTCAGCTGGTTGCTTAGTAACTACATCTTCCCAAGGAACAGTCAGGTGCGTAAAGCCCCAGTGGAAAACTTTTGTGGAGTCTCGCTTGCAAACTGGGGATGGCATCAACATGAACATTTGGGCCAAATGAGACAATAGGAAATATAAACCTTCTTTTTTTCAGTTGCATTTGATTTAAAAAGACTATTAATACCACACAGAAATAAAATATCCTAGACTCGTATTATCGAAGTTTTTTCAAAAAGCTTCTTACATTAACATCTTTGATACATTCACAGAATTTTCAGGCCTTGGTGGCAATAATAATAAAGGCCTAATGATTTAATTTAGAAATAAAACTTCTTTTTTTTTTTTACTTTTTTCTCTTATTACTGAAAAAAGGGAAGAAAAACCAAAACAGAAAAAAAAACTGCAGTATTCCTGCTGCCAGCCGAGTAAATTTTCATGAAATTGTCATTCATTCATGGTAATTGCTTAAAAAATAAGACCCAGTAATCGGCAGGTCAGATCAGAATGACTCGTCTTCAACTCTAAGTGAGGAAACAGTTTATATCTGCAGCTGTCGTTGCACTTTCGTTGGAGCAAAGTGGTCTGCTATTCTGCATTATCCTGTAAGTGACACCATGTTGACGCATTTCAGTTTCCAGAATATGAGCGTTTTGTTTGTTTGTTTCTTTCTTTCTGGCATCACTCCGAAACAACCGGTCTGCATTTACACAGTGTCTTCTGGTTGTCATGGAGACTTCCCTCTTTGTTGCAGTTCTCCAACTGTGAACTCAACAGCCTGTTGACATTTCTGTGCCTTCTAGTTCATGATTAATAATCTGAAGATAAATACGGATCCAAGTCCAGCCAAATGTCCAATGGCTGCAGATTACATGGCCACTGGACAACCCATTGCTCCCCATTGTTCCCATGGAAACAATGAGTTCATTTAACAATTTAGAGTTTTCCAAAACGCCTTGATCAACTTAAAAGGCAAAAATGCAAAATTTAAAATAAAATCTTATTTTAAAGTCTGCATAGATCTCTGTTGGACTGTTTCCTTACTATGCGTTAGCGTAAATGCCACAACCAGCACAGCTTGGTCTCCCATGGCAACTTATGAATGTTTATTCCCAGAGTCAGAACACAATCCCAAAAAAATAGTCTGCTAGACATGTACAGTGTATCCAAGCTTAAATTAGAAAAGGAGCTCAAACTGTGAGAGCTGGTTACCATGGAGAGGTTTAGACCTCCTCAAGCTGACCAAGGCTCACTCTGTGTTGGTCAGAGTCAGTGTTGGGTTGTCTCTAACTGGTGGTCTGCTTTGGCACACAGTTTGGTTATTTATTACTCATCCCGATTAACAGTCTTACATATTTCAGACTTTTCCATGGTTAAATAAAGCATACTGAACATACAGTGTGGAAAGTATTTCATTTGTGACTTCAAGTTTTACCACATTCAAGGATGTCTATTTTATTTAATTTTTTTCAGATTCTTTTCAACTGTGACACTGCATATTTTATACTGTGGTATAAAATGTGCACAAAATGCTCAGAACAACAGAAGTGAATTAACTGTAACATGACAGACGCAAAAACGCTGGCAAGCTAAGAAGGGTATATTAGCGACTAGTTAGCAGTCGCCTCAAATCAACGAACAGAATGAAGGCATCTGCGTGTGACTCAAGCATGTGGCAGACAGAAATATACTGCAAAAACATAAACTATGTCGAGCATTAGAGATTCAATTGTCCTGCCACAACAAAATGTAATACCTGTGATCTTGTGTATTTTTTAAATAATTTAAAAAATAAATTAAAAGTAATTTAAATAATTCTAAGGCCTCGTGAATTTAAGCGCTTTTAAGACATTTCAAGGACACCCTGAAACGTCTTAAAGGCCGCAACTCCATGAAAGGACCAGGGCAAGGCCCTGGGACCACAGTCACCAAAGTTACCACTGGTCACGCACTACGCCATCGTGCATTAAGTTCCTGCCGCGCACGCGAGGTTCCCCTGCTGGCGCCAGCACATGTTCAGGTCCAATATAAAACTTTTTGGTGTCAACTCCACTCACCAGCATGGAAAACACCATCCCAGCCATCAACAATACGGTGGGACAGGACAGGATATCCAGTCATTTCACTGAACTACAATGTAGAACCACAGCATTCTGGGAGATGTAGGCAGGGGGAAGGCTTTAGCCGCTCAACCTTTCAAGGGTGGCTAAGAAAGGTGTGAGGCGTCAACTAGCTCTTTGGTTACCAAGCAACAACTTGAGTGACTTGTGGTTCCCTAGCAACATAGAGTAACTTGCGCAAGTTTCGCCAGCGTGCCTGGTAACGACTTATGATAAAGGACAAAACTAGAAAGGTCGGTTTGGTATTATTTCAGACATCTCAAACATAAACAGCTAATCGATAATTATCTATATCGACTGATGTAAAACGCTTATGTCATGATGCATTTTCCAGCTGTACAGTCCAGCCTTTAAGCAGGCCACAATATTTACATTTCTTTTTTTTTTTTGTTAAAAAAAAGAAATCAAGAAGCATTTATCCCTTCCTTCAGCCTACCTCCACCTCGCTGTCCTCCCACGTCTCCTGCACCGACTTGACCCGGCTGATGTGGGGGATGCTCCGGTGAAGGAGCGAGCAGGCCTGGCAAACGAACACGCCCAGAGTCAGCGACGCCCAGTCTGGTTCTGGGAGAGATGAGGGAGAATTAAAGAGGCAATGTGGTGTGAGCAAACATGGAGGCAACAGGGAAGGATGTGAGTTCAGACGGAGAGGCAACCAAAATGACAGGCTGAGGAATCTGGGTAATAAATACTGGTGCCGGTGCTGGTCGGGGCAGAGGGAGGGGGGCACAGAAGCACATTTAGAGGGTCGCTGCTCATAAAGCAAGATCGCGTTTGATGGAAACCCTGTTCGCTCCGGCCCTCTAACAGGAAGCAGACCACCTGGGATCTGATCAGAAGTCAGATGAGGCAGTTATCAGGTTAGGGGAACACGCACAGGCTCCAACGAAAGCAGAGAATTCACACTCACACTCACACACAAGCGCCAACAGGCTGATGTACGAGCGCCGAATGTGACCTGAATCTGCGGCTGAAGACACACCGATCAGCAGCTAAAGAACGTGAGGGACTACACCACAACACAGCGCTAGCAGCATCCGTGGGTGGTCAGCAGTGGAACGGTTGAGTCAGTCAGTCCCACACACACACACACACACACGCGCACACGCACGCACACACACGCACACACACACACACACACACACACACACGCACACGCACACACACACACACACACACACACACATAAAGAAAACAAATGAAGTGTTCGCAACAACTACAGGTAGGAGAATAGAACCAATGCTGGGTCTCAAACGATTAATCGCGATGAATTAATAATTGAAATAAACATCAACTAATTTAGTAATCGTTTAATCGTTAGCTGGAGTATTTAGACATTTTTTTAAGAAAAAAATGGCCTTTTGGTAAAAGAACAACATATTCACAACAGACATTAAGTCAAAAGTATGTAAATATTTATATTTACATATTTAGATGAGAAAAACTTTGTCTGTAAATATGTTCTACAGAAAACTCTCCAAGTTGCATAGTTTCAGCTTCACCTGGTTCAAATTCTGTAAGAAAAAAAAATCTTGCTTTTCACCTTTTACTATATAATTATTAATTGGTTAATGTAAAAAAAAATATTCAACTGATCGATCCTTCGCTGTATTGATGAATCCTTTGCTACAAATGATCAATCGTGCACTAAGGGAATGCCGCCATTGCATTTTATTGTTTAAAAAAGGAATTAAATTGTTCCGTTGTATATCTTTAAGTATTTCTAATACTGTACAGGACAGAAGATAAAAGAAAAATTTGTTAATATTAGAACATTGTGATTCTTTTTGTATTTGATTAATCGTTATAACCCACAAAACGATGCTGCAAAAGTTTCAATGTCTCTCGTCGAAGTGGACATTCAAATAACTCAGAGATGAAAAAGTTTAGGGTTAATGTTGGGAACGGGATTGGAGATTTAAATCTCTTGAGGTTATCGGCAGCATTTCAACAGAAACCCACCTCGGATTTGTCCCCGTCACCCCGGGATTAGCGAGCAAAGCTTCGATCGATGTCCCCTTATCCTTTAATCATTCTGGATTGTGATTAAGCACAACTGCGCCCAGGCCTCTGTGCGAATAAATCAAACGTCTTTCTTTAAAGATCTGCTAGGCCTACTTACGATGCTCATGCACACACACGCACACACGCGCACACGCACGCACACGCACACGCACACACACACACACACGCACACGCACACACGCACACACACACACACACACACACACACGAACACCCGCACACCCACAAACACACACCCACACAACGGTTCCAGCACACACCAAAACACGGCACCTGCCATTTGGCGGTGAGGTCATCTCTGTCTGAGTCAGAGCCTGTAGATGAGCAGGCAGCACTCAGGAAGATTACCACAGCATGATGACTGACTTACCACACACACACACACACGCATACACACGCGCACACACACGCACACACACACACATATAAACAGAGAGAGATCTTAAAAGATGTGTGGTTCAAAGCAGCAAGCTGAAAGCGTGCTAGTTCCGCACACAGTGACTTACTGTAACAGCCAAACACCTTAAGGGTGTCCAAAGTGTGGCCTGGGGGCCTTTTGTGGTCCTTAAAATGATTTTGTTCGGCCCCTGAAGACAAGTCAAGAATGGTCAAAATCTAATCAACAGAAGAGGACACAAAAAATTTGACCTTTTTGGGTACTTAATTTTATTGATATTTCATATTGAATATGTGTTTATAGTTCAGCAGGTAAAACTAAAAACAAAATCACAGAGAACTAAGTTTAGCATTTTTTTATTTCATGAATTTTGTGGCCCTCCAGTAATATAAATGTTACAGCTTTCAGCTCCCGGGGTGAAAAAGTTTGGACATCGCTGCCGAAACGTCTTCGCATTTTATTGACTTTTGTCAAATTACAACCGGAAACATCAACGTATCGTTTTAAGACATCGCAAAAAGTAACGTCTGCCTGGCTGTTGTACATGATGCTGCCACCACCATGTTTCCCATGGGGAAATTGCGCTCACAGAAGGATGGAAATTGTAAAAAAAAAAAAAAGTAAATAAAATACACAGAAAAATATTTTATTATAGTCCTGTTGCACCTTGGTTTCTATTGCAGACTATAATAATAATACTATATAAAAAATGCCTGTTTGTATTTCACACACATCATTTCAAGGTCTGGATGCAAATGCAGACGGCCACTTGCAGACTGGTGGGAATTAACCAGCTGGTCCTGTCAGCTGAGGTCGCGACCCTTACACTGAACAAAACATCAGCGCACAGGAAGATGCTGCCGTTCCATAAGCTTCTTTGATTTTACTTAATGTGTGCTACCTTCGGTTCAGGGTGGCTGTGGGGATTTCATCAAATAAAATGTTTTCCTTTCGCACTTTACCTGCCTTGAAAAGATAAAACTTAATCATTACACGTGCTCTTTGATTACTCTATAAATATACAGACTGTGTTGAGGTTGTTGCTCCAATTTGGATACGAAGTTTTTTTTGTTCTTTTCTTGTTAGTTAAATCCTTCGTAGGAAACACAGAGTCGTGTAGCAGCTCAGAAGTAAGTAAGTAAGTGTAGGAAAAGGTAAATGAGAGTCGTAGAATTTCAACCTGTCCTTCATAAATCCAGAACAAACACTTTAACATTAGCATGAACTACAATGGGTCTGTAAATATAAAAATTTTTTAAACTTTTTTCACCATCTTTTCGCTTTCAAATTTGCAACGATGGTTATCGACAGGAATAAAAGTGTCTGCACACATATTGTTGTTCATTTAAGAGCTAAAGGGTAGAGAGCAGTTTTAAATAGAGAGAAATATGAACATATTTGTGTTGTGGAGGCAGACGGAAACAACACAGTTTATTTTAAGCTACATCATGTTTAGAATAAACAACTGCACAAGAGGGAAAATCCATTTGTACCATCCAAGGCTATGCGCTGATAATAAGACACCGCCTCGACTTAAGCTCTGCACAACCTCTGCAGGAACAGAAAAATGAGCTTTTAACTCGAGGCGAGAGCAAGAGAAGAATTCTTTCATACCGCTAAAAAACTAAGGCGCAGGTCTTCTAGCAGGCAAGCTTTGTGGAAAGCACCATGTGACCATCAGTACTTCTCAAAAGCCAGGGGTGAGAGAAAAAAGTTTAGCCCAGAATGTATGTCAAGAACAAGCTGCAAGAACTCCCAAACCAGACCAGGAAGAAAAAACAGGGGAACTAAGAAAGTACCAAACAAAGAAATAAATAAAGTATCAAAACATTGAAACGAACTAACAAATGAAAGAACAAAGAAAGGAGCGAATGAAGGAAATCATTAATGACGGAATGAAGAAAGGAACAAACAAACAAAAGAAGGGAACAAATGAAGGTACAAACAAAGGAGTCAACGTTCATTTGATGTCGAATGAAGCAATGTTGAATGAACTCTCCTTCATTCAATGTTCTTTGTTCATTGAATGAAGGAGCGAACAAAGAATGAACGATGGAACAAATGAAGGATCGAACAAAAGATTGAACGAAGGATCAAACAAACGAACAAATGAACAAAGCACAACCAAAGGAAGAAAGCAACAAACAAAGTAATAAAAGACGGAACTAACAAAGAAACCAACGAAGGAAGGTACTCTACTTATGATTCAGTCCGACTTTTGTACTTTTGCTGTCTTCACCTCGAAAATAAACATTTCATTGCCTAAAATGCAACGAGGCTAAAAAAAAAGGCTATATATGCTTAAATTTACATTCGTTACATTAGTAACTGTATCAATACAATTACTACTTGACCATTATTATAAAGATCTCACAACATCAACCCAAGCACAACAGCTCCCAACTGTGATTAGCTGGAATCGTTTCTCACAGATTTACCAGCAGTTCAAAGAGCATACAAAAATGTTGGAATCCTGCTTTTCCAATAAATATCTAACCAGTAACTCACAAAGCGATATCCTAGGATAGCTTAGGCTTCACATCCCCATCAAAGCTGCTGCTGGGGTTTTTTTTGCGTTTCGACAAACATCTTCCCCACTGCCGCAGAGGACTGCTGAGCCCTCTCAGGTGGGAATAACTCATCTGTGCGTCCTTCGCAGAGGGCAGAACTGCGACGGTGCTGAGCTACAGCAGCGTCGCTGTATAAGCTCCCAGCTTAGCCTCTCTGTGGCCCTCACAAAGCTCACCAGCAAAGTTAGAGGTTGGACAAAAACGCATAGGTAAGGAGGAAGAGTGACTAAGCATAAAAATCAACGAGCAGTTTACGTTTATGTGTTTTCCGATCCATCTAACTGTGTTTCTGCTCAGTAAATGGATGGAGGGGATACGGGAAGACTGGCACAGAGGTCAGTCAGGTCACCGCTGATGATGAAAAGCCCTGGTTTTACTATGGAGGCTGTAAATGCACAGCATGTGATGTCATACAGCAGGCTGACTTCTCGCAAATTTGATTAACTGCTGCCAGAGTTGAGACGACCCCAGGTCGTGTATTTGAGTTTGTCTCAGTCAGAGGATTTAATTGGGCCACCGCCCAGTGGAAGCAGATATGCTTTGCTATCAAAGTGGCTAGTGCTGCAATTAACGATTATTGTAGCAATCAGCGATTAATCGATTAATCGGGGAGAAAGGAAAATAATTTGCCACATTCTGTAGATTTTTCATTTAACCACTTAAGCCTTTTCTTAAGAAAAAATATTAGAAGTACATTAGTAAGATGCAAATAATTACATTTTTCAGACAAAAAAATAGACATTTCATTGCCTAAAATGCAACAACAGCATTCCTTTAGTGTACGGTCAAGTTCGAGGTGGAACGCATGTTTTTTAAATTTTTTTTTATCTTAATTGCAAACTGCTTGGGAACTGTTGCTCTTTCAGCAAATTGCATTTTTTGTGTGTATTCCAGTTAATGATTAATCGATTGCTAAATTAGTTGACCATTTCAAGAGTCCGATTAATCACTATGGCGCTAAAAGTAACACACCTACACTCTTCTCATGCTTATAATCTAACCTACGGTTTTCTGTGAGTGCCTACAGGCAGCACAACCTGATGCTTCCACTCACTGATACGAAAACAAAAGTTTTCGAATTCTGTATTTTTTACCAGTCCGTAATAAAAATGTGGTTTAAAACGTTTCATCCCTCCTGGCCGCTGGGGAGCATTTACAATACCCCCTCACTTATGGACAGTAAACCAATAGTAAACTGAGCACTGAAAACGGTTGCTTGCATCATTGTCAAAATCCCCTATACCCACATGGTAGTCAGTTTATCTTGCATTCCGTTTCTGGCCTCGGTGAGCCACATCTGCGGCAGGAAGTTGACAAAAAGTCACCTTTGACTATTTGTCGATGATGACATAATAACGAGTTTATTGGAATTTTCTGAAAACATACGCGGCCCAGAAGCCTCCGATTTATGATACCCATCCCCATTCAATAACAAAATATTATCCCATCAACTGATAATTCTTTCTGATTTCTTTTGTAGACAGAATTTAAACAAGGGTAGTTTTTCTGTTTTTAAAACCTTACAGATAAATAAGAAAACCTACACATTTTAAAGTAAATGTGATATTTACAATATGAACTTTAACAGTGATAGATTTAGAATGTCTGTCATGTTGTTATGCAAACTCCATCCATCCATCCATTTTTTAACCGCCCTTCTCCCTAACGGGGTCGGGAGTTGCTGGTGCCTCTCTCCAGCTGCATTCCGGGCGAGAGGCGGGGTACACCCTGGACAGGTCGCCAGTCTGTCGCAGGGCAACACAGAGACAAACAGGAAAAAAAAACATGCACACATAAGAAGAATTTGGAAAGACCAATCTACCTAACAGTCATGTTTTGGGACTGTGGGAGGAAGCCGGAGAACCCAGAGAAAACCCACGCACGCACAGGGAGAACATGCAAACTCCGTGCAGAAAGACCGGAGAAATCTTTATATTACAATATACAGATTTCTAGACTGGAAAAATGGGTGGGACTGTCTGGTATTAGGGGCATATCGGTGCAAAAATGTCTATCTATGTCAATGTCCTATGTTAATACTGCTGTTATGGTTATTTACATATTATTTACATTATATGTATTGGTAGACAGGGGCTACTTGGATCTCATTCGGTAATTGTAAGTTTACCAAAGTAAACTTTACCAAAAACCAAAAAACAGCTGTGGGGTTCCTCAAGGCTGTATTCTCGGCCTACTTTTAGTTAAAATCTATATGATCCCACAGCTCAGATTGCAGAGAACAACAACTTCTCTCACAATGTTTATGCTGATGATGACATACGGATTATATCACTGTGTCACTACACAACCACAGTCATTGAGTCATTGTGTTGATAATCGCAGTGAGCAAATGGGTTAGAAAATCCCATAGCCTTTTAAAGAGAAGATAGAAGTCATTGCTTTTGGACCCAGAAATCAGACGGATTTGATTCAAACAGACTACTTGAATGGTCTTGGGCCGAAATACATTTCAGAGTTTTTGTCCAATGTGAATGATGTTGAGCCTTCAGTTTGTTGGGAACCAGGTTTCTTAATGTTCCCAGAAGCAGAACTAAACGTTTTTGAACAATTCCAGAGCTAAAAGTTAATCTCTGATGCGTTTCAGTGGCAGAGGTCAATAATGACACTTTGCCTTTCTGTTGCTTTGCAATTTATTCCCCAGCTAAGACGGGTTGGCATGGATTGGACGTGTCAAAACATTCTACGGCGTTAGCATTCCGTATACCGTTCTGTGAAAATGTTTCCCTCTTACAGATTTCTTCTGTTTTCCATTTTTGTTCATACTTACAAGTTTTGAATCATCAAACCAACTCCAGTATCAAACACCATAGGAGTATTCATGTTTAAACAACATGCGTATAAAAACAGAATGCATCACACACAGCAATGAAGATACCAAAAGTTCATACAAAACAAAACTCCAATGTTACATGAATTAATACAAACTGATCTCGATTTGAGTTCATTTATTGTTGTGAAACACGCACTTCTTGAGTTTCAATTTTTAAATGTACTATTCAACTGGCCTGAAAAAGAGGATCAAACGACGTTCGTTCACATGAATTCTGAAATAAAAAGTAGGTAAAGTTTTTTGCAATGCACGTTATTTTTCTACAACCATACGAGCAACATCCTTCTGAAATACAGTTTAAAATGACTCTTGTAGAATTCCAATCAGCTTCCTTTTATGAGGTGAGATAGTACTGCAAAAGCATTTTTCTTCCCTAAAAGAGGCCACAAATAGTAGTGAACCAGACAGCGCTCTGTCCCCATGCTAGGACTGAGCCACCAAACTGGCATCAATAATTCATGTCCTGACCATTAGGAGATATGAATTGTAAGCTTGGGAGTTCCTGCTAACGGAGAAGAGGGTTTACTGTAGCTTTGATTGATCACTGAGTTTCCTTACGGTTTTTATTTGTATTACCACTTGTTTCCTTAAATGCCTCATGAAGGCAAACATGGAAAAATGCTTAATTAGCCATATAAATTACTATTCAGCTAGCTTTATTCCAATGAAATCAGCATTAGAAGGTTTTGACAGTTTGTGGTGTTATGTTCAGACAGAATCTTACAGGGTATTTAGCGCTAAATGAGTTCGGAGAAACAGGAAGGAACGGACAGGAGATTCAAGCTAGGTAGCTAGTTCGAACCTAGCAAGCTAGCCATACTGGAACCGGTTCCAGAGCAGACGTCTGCCTTCTGACCCACAAATTATTTCCATCTTTTAAAAAGCAGAAATATTAGCAGTTCAAGCTAATATTTTACACCACCAACAATTACTCGTGTTGGCCACTCTTCCAAAATATTGAATTAGCATGAACAGACGTCTCAACATTTGGCTCAGGACTTCTCTCTTCGAAGGAGAGAATGACTTTTCGCAGCTTAATTTCCTTTAAGTGTTCCAGACTCAAACGTCAGTGATATTTAATATTTAAAACCTCAACAGCGTCCACAACTTAACGAAGTAATCGTTCCTCGATAGCCCAGGGTCCAGAACCATCCATACGAAGAGAAGGAAAAGATGCTAGTTTTACCAGGCTAACCCAACATACTAGCATATCTAAGTGTTCAGTGGGCTGTGCGCTCATTAAAAATGCACTTTCAATAGCTAAAACTCACTGAACATAGAGTACGAAGGGGGCAGAAAATTCATGAGTCATTAACTATGACTTTAACATCAGTACTCTCGCTGAGATGCAGCACATAAAAGAGCATGAGATGCTGAATGTCTTCGGTGGAGAAATAATCTACTTCTTAAGATTATTGAAACCTTTTGATAATAAATGTTTCATGGCCAAAATGACTGCAAAAATTCAGGTCCCAGGTCAAGACCCTACCCTTCACAGATGGTAAAAACATATCGGCCAAAATAGATAGGAACATTGATTAAATGAATTTATGGCAATAATACCAAATCTGATTAGGCTTGAAGATAAAACCTGCCGATGGATGGATCGGCAGGTTTTATCTTAAATGCCTGGATGGATGAATGGATGGATGGATGGATGGATGGATGGATGGATGGATGGATAAACCTACAGAGGGAGCGATATGGAAACCAATAGATGAATGGATAGACGAATGAATAGGTGTATGAAGGGATGGATGTGGAAACCTACTGGAGATGGATAAGTAGATGGACGAACAGATAGACCTGGTGCAGATATCTGGTCAGGTTTTGTTCTCCATGGCGACCAATAGCACCCCCAGACCCAGTGAGAAGATCTTCTCCTCATGTCTGATCTCAGACTGTTTCCCCTCCACCTGTTCAGGGACCCCCACCCTGACAGAGCTATCTATCTGATTCTGCCAGAGCAGGTGTGTCAAACTCATTTTCGTTTTGGGCCAAATCAAGATCATGAAGGCTCTTAAAGGGCCGGTTGTGCCAGAACATGCTGATATGTTCACAAACTGTTAATATGTCAATAAATTCTTAAAATTACATAATATTTTTGAACATCTTTTCAGTCCCTTCAGGAACTAATAATAAATGAGACTTTTTATTTACTCGCTGTATAAATCATGGACTATAATCATACATCAACTAAATTCTCAAGAAACTGGAGGGATTGATTGATATAAATTGGCAGTAAACAGATAAAAACTGCATTGATATGATTGATAATATAATATTAAATCACACTCAGTGTTCTAGTCTAGTCTGTGGAGGGCCCCATAAAAAGCTACGGCGGGCCGGATTTGGCCCCCGGGCCTTGAGTTTGACACATGTGTGCCAGAGTAACACTGGCTTCAGAGATACACACTCACACACACACTCAGCGAGAGCCATGCCTCAGAGAGGCTGTGAGCTGGGCCAAAGCATCCTGGGAGGGCTGGGCTCCCAGCACTGGGCGTTCAGCCCGTACTGGTTTAACTGCCACGACAGAGAGGACAAATAGGTTCGGGATGGAGGGAGGGAGGAAATCACAAAAGAGAGAATATGGACTGAAAAACACATAAAAAAAAAAAAAAGATCTGTCAGGAACTGGAGCTTTTTGAAAAGATTTCCAGCTAAAACAAATAGTAACTGTAGTGCAGTCCACACAGTATGTAATAAGGTGCTGACAGTGGATAATAGACCACACATTGACTACACACAGTTAGGCAAAACAATGACACACACACACACACACACACACCCACGCGCACACGCATACACACACGCATACACACGCACACACACACACACACACACACACACACACACACACACACACACACACAAAGATAACACCTTTATGGATGTATGATGTAGACTAAAGTCCAGAGTCCATCTTCTTCTAACTACAACAAAAAAAACCATTTCAGATTTCCTTTATCTAAATGGATCAGATAGAAAATGTGAGACTCGTTATCTGTCTCATCTTCCCTCCTCATCATCAAGTCCCCCCCGGTGCAACCGCCACCAGCTCCGGGGGCCATGGGGGAGCGGGGAGCGTCCTACCTGGGTTGCCGCAATCAGCGCACATTTCGTTGCCGGGTTTCTCCAGCACGTCCTGCAGCCGCAACTTGCTCCCGTCCGCCTCCAGCGCCATGGTGTGCGTCTTATCAGTGCAGCCTCGCCGCGGTGGGGGGGAGCCTGTCCGAGAACATCCGCCGCTGGAGCCCTACAGACAGACGGACGGAATGACGGATGGACTGTCAGAGCGAGAGATCACCTGTCACCTCCGGTCTGAGCTGGAGCGGCGGAGACCGAGCTGCCCGTGTCGACGACCCTCTGTCTCTGTCTCTGTCTCCGCTGATTACTGTGGTACCTTGTCTCACTGACTGCATAATAATGAAGCCTCAAGAACCAGAGCCTCCTCCACCTGCAATGAAAGGCTTTTGGAAGTGAGACATCTAGCGGCACGACACGTACATTGCACCCCTTGAAATAAAACGCAATACAAGAATTTGATAAAAGACGTGAGGAAGTATTGAATCCCTATTTCAAAGGTGTTGTCCGTTGTACTTTTATCACCTCAAGATAAGTATGAACGAGTAGAAACAGACAGATAGCATCTGTTCATTGTTCTGCTTCGTAACTACAGGCTAACTGCTTCTAGTAGTACAAGCAGATAATACTTGAACGCTGTGGATTTGATGAGACACAAATTGAGACGTTTGTGAATATAACTGCAGTGACGATCCCAAGAGAGGGGTGAGAGGGGCCATGGCCACAGCTGGAAAAATGCCGGCCACTGTTTAGTTCATCCAAAGGGCATGCAGTCATCTTCTTCAGTCCAGACATACATGTAAAACTAAACAGAAAATATATATTAATTTATTGACTAAATGAATAAATAAATGTATCAATAGGAAATTATTTTGCTGTCACAGTGATTTTTTTTTTTTTTTTTTTTTTTTTTTTTCTAGTCTGGTCTGGTTACACTTTTGAAAAGTTTTTGGTGGCTCCACTGTAGTAGTTTTAGTTTGTTTGTTCGTTTTTTTCTGCGGCCACGGCAAATGTTTTCAATGTGGTTGAGGCTGGTGGCACTCTCTGATGTGACAGCTTAACCACCTGTTGCAAATAATGTCACAAAGGAAACTTGTGGGCCAATTTATTCAGATATTATCTTCTCAGCTCACTGTTGATGTTGTGGAAAAAAACCATATATATATATATATATATATATATATATATATATATATATATAT
>VMRN01000054.1:2828494-2842564 GCA_010277015.1 Poeciliopsis turrubarensis
ATATATATATATATATATATATATATATATATATATATATATATATTAAAAAATCTGTAGTATTCTCAGGCTCTATTTATAGGCTATCATTTCTGCGGGCCAGTATTTATTAGAGAATATTTATCATACAGATGGCTGTACTGCATGTTCAATGAATAAATGAGATGTGATGACTCATGCTTGTCTCCTGTCTGATGCGGTTTCGACTGATTCCAGCTCTCTGAGGCAGCTGCTTGTTTAAAGTTGCGTTTAAGCACACCACTCAAGCTCGGTTCAGTCCCCAGCACTTTAGCTCAATTTCTCCTGCACACTTGTGTTAAATTGTCACCATGGCACGGTTTATTAATGGAAGCTCGCCAGGAAGATCGCAAGAGTTCAGATGAGCTTTTTCAGTAGATCTCTCGATTTAGCATAAATAAGCAAAATGTGCGATGCGCTCCACTGACAGTGTGATTTCATAATTATGATTTTCGGCCATTGTTTACGTCCGGAAATTACAGATTCTGGCTTCTTCTGTTGCAAAATTATTATTACTTGAAAGCTATTGGATACTCATCTGATCTACATAAAAAATAGAAAAACAGACGGACACTAATTAAAAAAGAACGAACATTGAAAGCCACTTGCAGACCGGTTGGGGACCGGTAGTGGGCGGGCTGATGGTTGGAGGGACCATGATGGCCAGTGCCTTGCGCCCTTGTTGCTTTGGCGGCAGGGGAAGCGGACGGTCTTGGACCGCTTTTTACTTACCTGATTACTTGCCCGTGCCTCATGGTCCTTCGCCATCCGCCTGCCTGTTGCCCAGTACCTAACCAGCCGGGCGTGCTGTTTAGTCCCTTACCTGGTGTAATCCTAACCCTAATCTACCCTACTCACCTTCGACATCAGTGTGATGTCATCGGCACCAGCTGCAGCCTCGTCCACTAATGGGTCCACGGATGACATCCAGAGAGATCGGGAACCTGAATAAAACAAGAAACTGGTCTCTCAACCTGGATAAAAAATATGTGATCCTGGGGGACTCAAATGTAGCCAGGTTTCCGGCTTTAAAGATCCCGGATCTGCAGGTGGACAGCTTCCCTGGGGCCAAATGGAGGCACTTGACCCACCTGTTCAACAAAGCACCAGTCTTCGAGAACGTGGAGCGGCTGATCCTCTCTCTGGGCGTCAACCACAGGGCCCAGAGAGACAAGAGAGCGGCTGTGAAGGAGATGAGAGCGGCACTGAAAGCAGCCAGGGTAAAGTGCCCAAATGCGGAAGTTTTTGTCCCGGCAATAAACTTCTCGCTGGCACTGCCCCTCCAGGAACAGGTAACCCTCACCCACATGAACATTGAGATTGCACAGCTCAACCGCGACATCCCGACGCTGGAAAGACGGACCTTCACGGTCACCAGGGACAACGTCCACTGGACCAAGGCCACCGCAGCCCGTATGCTGAGCCACTGGGGTGGGTGGTTAAAATAGGTTGCCCCAAGAGCCTTCACAGGAAGGAGGGGCACTCTAATATTGTAAATAAAAATGTGTAACCTTTCAAAATCACTCATTCTCAGTGATGCACAGTGTTCCCTTATAAACAAGGGCTTAACATTTATTCCCAACCTGAATAAAAAGCATGTTAATAAATGTATCAACATTTATTAACATAAATGTTAACAGTATCTATAAAAAATAAGATACTCTGATTTATATTGACACAGTCCCCTTAGTAACTAAAATTTTAGATGATTTACATAAAAAGAAGTTTATCAATGGCAAACAAAAAACTTACCTGCGTGGTTCTTCTGAACCCAGGGCCAGAAGGTTCTATCTGCTCCCGAAGATCCACAAAGAACCTGAAAAATGGAGCAAACCTCGTGAGATCCCTCCCGGCTGACCAATTGTCTCTGACTGTGGTAGTGAGACCTATTACAAAGCAGAGTTCATTGATTATTATTTATATCTCCTATCAGTTTAATTACATTAAAGACACCTACGATGTAATGGAAAAAATTTAATTCTCTACCTCAGGACTTTATTTACAATTGACATTGACAGTTTGTACACAAATATTGAGATAGAAGAAGGAATTGGTTGCATAAAAAACATATTTTCAAAATACCCAGATTCGAGGAGGCCAGATCGGAAACTCTTACAATTATTAGAGATCAACTTAAAAAGAAATGATTTTATATTCCATGGCCAATTTTTTCTACAAGTGAAGGGAACAGCCATGGGCAAAAAATTTGCACCGGCTTATGCCAATATTTTCATGGCCGAGTGGGAGGATGGGGCCCCTAGTACCTGCAGAAAGGCCCCTCTGCACTACTACCAGTAACTGGATGACATCTGGGGGGTCTGGACTCATCCAGAAGTAGAATTCCAGGAATTCCTCCAGCACCTGAACACACATAACCCATCTATCACAGTAAAGTCCACTACCAGCGTTAAAGCGGTCGACTTCCTGGACACCACCACATACAAGGGACAAAATTTTAACACAACACACAAATTGGAGATTAAAGTTTTTTTTCAAACCCACAGACACACATGCTTTACTGTTTAAGACCAGCTACCATCCGAGACACGTATGCTGGTCTAGTCAAATCACAACTCCTCAGATTCCATAGAATTTGCTCACAGAAAACAGACTTTGAGGAGGCAACTAGGACTCTGTTTTCTGCTTTAAGTAAGAGAGGATATTCCAGATCTTTCCTGAGAGCATGCAGGAAGAACTTTCTTGAGTCCAGACCCCCCGATTCATCACCTATGATCCCCCGATCACCACATTCTCCTCCTCAGCAGGACGCTTTGTGTATAACATAAAATAGAATTTTACTAAATTCCAATCTGACACGTCTTTGCTACAAAATTATAGAATAATTGCGGCCTACAAAAGAAATAAAAACCTGAGGGATTTCCTCGTCCGTGCTGAGGTTAGACCTTTGAATGCACCAAAGGTCAAAGGTCAGGGTGCATTCTTCAAGCAGCTGCATTGGGTACAAAACAGTTTCAACAACACAATTTTCAAATCAGACCAATCGGGAAACCCCAAATCAAAAAATTTTGTTTATTTAATAACTTGCCAAATTTGTAAGATCCAGTTATGTGGGTGAGACGGGTAACAGCCTCATTAGCCGTTTCATTCAACATAGATATAATATCCAAAAACAAAAAAAGATTCATGTACCCTTAGTACAGCACTTCATACGCCATGGCTGGGATGCAGTTTCGGCTCTGGTGCTGGAATGCAACCCAGCCTGGTCCTCAGCCCAGAGGAGAAGGGCTGAAAGGCTGTGGATCCCCAGGGGTCTGAACGAGAGGTAGGCTCCACGTGGGTGCTCCTGGCGGGATGTGCCTGTGCACACAGGGGGCAGGGGCGAGGGTGAGGGGGAGAGGGAAGGTGATTCAGAATTATTTTTGGATCCCTGACCTTCGACCCTGAACCCAAACCCTGACCCCAACCCAAACCCTGACCCCAACCCAAACCCCAATCCTTACCCTAACCCTTACCCTACCCTAACCCTAATTACTTTATATGTATTATTTTACGTAAAGTGAAAAATTTGAGTTTTGTATTATAATTTTGATTTTTATTTATATTATTTTGCATTATGCATTAACATATTTCTTTGATGCTGATTTGTACACAATTTTATTTTTCTTTATTCCATTTGTGGTTAATGTAAAAAGGGCAGAAACTAAGCTGCTGGGATCTGACTAGTTGTGTGTGCCACACCGATGGTTGAGTGTGTCCCACGTTGTGTTATAGGAATAAACTGACGCAGATCCTGAGTCCTGTGTGATCCATTTCGCAACTGCTACACACAATTATGAGAGCTCATAAGACAATCAATAATCAAGCTGGTCTGGATGCAAGTCTAACCCAGCTCACTAAGCTCTACCAGCTTACAACATGTAAGTTTTTGTACAATGATTGGGAAGGAAAACAAGGGGCAAGATGGTCTGGTCCTTACGCAGCTGTAGAAAACAACCTTCGAAACTTGTACAAGTAAGCCAAATAGTTCTTTACTGGTAACCCAAATAGTTCTTTTGGTGAGAGTTCACAAACATTTCATATGACATGACTTCCAGATGTGACCTTATTGTAGTTATTCCATGACAATCCCCTCATCTGATAATAAATAAATATGGGCATATTTATTATTAATCAACATAATCAACAATCCCCTTCTCAGTCAAAAGACATAAGATAACAGATATAATAAAATGAACATATATGCAAAATACAAAAAATATACTGGCAGTAACCTTGTCTTTCCCATATCAATGTCACTGTGTGATGTAGGAAAACTTATCTTGCAACCCGTCTTGCCAGGGAGGCGGTCCTCTCTATGTTCTGTTCAGGAAAAGTGTGAAGGTATCATATAATGATTGAAGACATGTAATCAGATGCGGACCCATATTACACTGTGTTCGCATCTCATTACAATGGGTTCGCATCACATTGCAATGGGTTCGCATCTCATTACAATGAGTTTGCATCCCATTACAATGTGTTCGCATCTCATTTCAATGAGTTTGCATCTCATTTCAATGAGTTTGCGTCCCATTACAATGTGTTCGCATCTCATTTCAATGAGTTTGCATCTCATTTCAATGAGTTTGCATCTCATTACAATGTGTTCGCATCTCATTACAATGGGTTTGCATCTTGTTACAATGGGTTCGCATCTCATTACAATGGGTTTGCATCTTGTTACAATGGGTTTGCAGGTCGCGGCACATCAAAATGGGTTCGCATCTCATTAAAATGGGTTCGCATCTCATTACAATGGGTTCGCATCTCAGTACAATGTGTTCGCATCCCATTACAATGGCTTTGCATCTCATTACAATGAGTTCACATCTCATTAAAATGAGTTTGCAGGTTTGCATCTCATTACATTGGATTTGCATCTCATTACAACGGGTTTGCATCTCATTACAATGGGTCCGCTGGTTCGCATCTCTTTACAATGGGTTTGCATCTTGTTAGGTTCAAATAACCATAACATACATCTGCTAAAAGAAAGACACAGAGACATCAGTATTAATTTCGACCTGCAGGTGAGAGCATCTCAGAGACAGTTCAGTTACAATCTCCCAAAACGCTCTGAAGCTGTCTCTGCCCCTCACTGCCTTTTATTAGAAGAAGGGACTCCCTAGTTACAAATCGATTCCAACTGCCTCAGGGTTGGGGGTTGCAAAGCAGCCGTTGGAATTTCCTGCTTCAGACCTAATCAGTCCTAAACACAACAAAACGTGTCTTCTCTTGGTTACGGGCAGTCACACTATGCTGATTCATTTCCATTCCTTAGCTTCTAGGTCAAAGGTCAAATATTTACTCCTAATAGATTCCAGGCACACAAAGAAAACGTTTCATACACATTTAGGATAATGAGTATAAGATAAAGAGTAACTTAGAATAAAAGTGAGATAACTTATATACAATTTATCCAACACATCTCATTACAAAGGCTTTGCATCTCATTACGATTGGCTGGTATCTCATTACAATTTCTTCGCATCTCATTACACTGTGTTCGCATCTCATTACAATGAGTATGAAGGTTCGCATCTCATCACTCTTTGAAACAACGTAGAAAACAATAAGTTCTGGTTGTTTGAAGCTGAAACAAAGTTAAAATCCAGTGTGACAAGAAATCCAAATCTAGGAGACCAAAAAAGCTTTATCTCAGCGAGAAAATGCAAAATTGACACACTCTGTGTATTCAAAACTATATTAATAATTTTGGCTTATTTTCTTTGAAAAAACTTAGAAAATAATAAGTTCTGGTTGTTTGAACCTGAAACAAAGTTAAAATCCACTGTGACAAGAAATCCCAAGCTCAGAGACCAAAAAAAGCTTTATCTCAGCGAGAAAATGCAAAATTGACACACTCTGTGTATTCAAAACTATATTAATAATTTTGGCTTATTTTCTTTGAAACAATGTAGAAAACAATAAGTTCTGGTTATTTGAAGCTGAAACAAAGTTAAAATTCAGTATGACAAGAAATCCCAAGCTCAGAGACCAAAAAAGCTTTATCTCAGCGAGAAAACGCAAAATTGACACACTCTGTGTATTCAAAACTATATTAATAATTTTGGCTTATTTTCTTTGAAAAAACGTAGAAAATAATAAGTTCTGGTTGTTCGAAGCTGAAACAAAGTTCAAATCCACTGTGACAAGAAATCCCAAGCTCAGAGACCAAAACAGCTTTATCTCAGTGAGAAAATGCAAAATTGACACACTTTGTGCATTCAGCACTACATTCATTTTTCTGTCTTATTTTCATTGAAACAATGTAGAAAACTTTGGATTTGAAGGAAAATTATGGTGACAGCTCAATTATCTATAATGCTCTAACTCACGCTGACTTCATGCTGTTTGTTTATGGCTCTGCATCATGTGATCCTGTTACTGTTTTTATTATGTGACTTACTGCCATCTCCGTAACTCAATAACTTTTTAACTTACATGCTGTTTCAAAGTTGGTTCTTCTAGGGACGGAAACAGAACTGCTGTCATTAGACCTCCAAAGGCAAACCAATTTAATTAATTGAATTATTTATTTAATTAGACCTATGTCATATTTGTGTTTTAGCCCAAAATCATCAAGAACTTTAGATAGCGCAGGGGTGTCCTAACTACCAGTTTTTATTGGCCCACAGCAAATTCTGAAAATATAATTGAATATGGCCCGCACAAAAAGCTTGAGCTCAACTATGTTGCACTTCTGAGTTTCAACAGGAGATGGAGCCTGCCACAGAAACTGAATTTACTTCATGTTGATGCTGAGCTGGACAGGCTTGTCAGGGTAAGAACTGATAGAGTCATGAAGAGTAAAAAACATTACATTTAATATTATATTCTGGTGCATACTATTTTGAGTTTCAAGTTAAAATTTTAACAGTGTCTTTCTTTTTTTCATGATATAACGAGTAGATAAAAAAGAGATTTTTTTTTCTTATTATAAGGATAACTTTGCCATAACTACTAATGAATCAAACAGTTAAAATTGGTATTTGTTTACGAACGTAATCTTTCTTGTCACTCTTGTAACAAGCAGCATTCTACTAATACATAGTTTCTTGACAAATTCCTCATCTTTTTTTTTTTTTTTTTTAATTTTATTAGATTTTAACTTTAACTTTGTTTCAGCTTCAAACAACCAGAACTTATTGTTTTCTACTTTGTTTCAAAGAAAATAAGCCAAAATTATTAATATAGTTTTGAATACACAGAGTTTGTCAATTTTTTTATTTTCTCGCTGAGATAAAGCTTTTTTGGTCCCCCACTTGGAATTTCTTGTCACACTGGATTTTTACTTTGTTTCAGCTTCAAAAAACCAGAACTTGTTTCAGCTTCAAAAAACCAGTACTAACTACGTTGTTTCAAAGAAACAAGATTGCTTAGATCTTTATGTCTAAACAACAACAATGAGAGCAGGTCTGTTTCCGTCTCTAGAAAAACCCACTTTGAAACAGCATAGAAATGAGCGCTGTACTTCTGATGATTTGAAATATAAACAAAGTCTAATTCCTGCGTGTCGTGGAAAAGAAAAATCTTTCCTAGTACTGTTCAGGTAGAACCACTCAATCAAGTTTACTCATGCATTGTGCACAATTATGAGAGCTCATAGGAGAATCAAGCCGGTCTGGATGCAAGTCTAACCCAGCTCACTAAGCTCTGCCAGTTCACAAAATGAAAGTTTTTATACAATGATTAGCAGCATAGGATATCTAAGCTGGATTGTCTTTCCTTTTCTTCAACGCTCTGGAACTCTCTTAATATTAATTTCAATCTTCACTCCCCACTTCGACCACTTGCCAGTGGACCAGCATTTCATACGACATGACTTACAGATGTGACCTTATTGTAATTAATCCATGACAATCCCCTCTTCTGATAATAAATAAATATGGAAATATTTATTATTAATCAACATAATGAACAGGGCTTGCATCTCTGTTGGGCTTCCCATGTTGGAAAATGATCAATGATCAATGCCATTCTTTTCACATGAAGAGGCACAATGCAGCTTGTTCTTCTACAGGTGAAGTTGCTTCGGGAGAGGAAAGTTGTCTACCAAACTTGATTTTGACTTTTCCTGCGCTTGTAGGAGAAGTGCCAACTAAAGCATTTTCGCCTGTAGCGTTAGTTAGAGCATTATAGATAATGGAGCTGTCACCATAATTTTCCTTCAAATCCAAAAGCAAACTAATGTCATTAATTTAATTATACCTATGTCATATTTGTTTTTTAGCCCAAAATCATCAAGAAATTTAGATAGCGCAGGGGTGTTCAAACTAATAAGTTTTTATTGGCCTGCAGCAAAGTCTGCAAATATAATTGAATATGGCCTGCACAAAAAGCTTCAGCTCAACTCTGCTGCACTTCTGAGTTTCAACAGGAGATGGAGCCTGCCACAGAAACTGAATTTACTTCATGTTGATGCTGAGCTGGACAGGCTTGTAAGGGTAAGAACTGATGAAGTCATGAAGAGAAAAAAAACATTGCATTTAATAATATTTTCTGGTGCATACTATTTTGAGTTTCAAGTTAAAATTTTAACAGTGTAGTTAACTGGTAGTTTGGACACCCCTGCGCTATCTAAAGTCGATGGTTGGAATTTCGCATTTGGGAGACAAAAACCAGCGGGTTGTGATCGGTAAACACTTGTAAAGGTTGCGCACTAGAACCAATATAAACTTCGAAGTTCTGTAACGCAAGTAACAAAGCAAGAGCTTCCTTTTCAGTTGTGCTGTAATGAAGTTGATGTTTATTAAACTTCTTCGAAAAGTAGCAAACAGGATGATATATCCCTTGTTCATCTTCTTGTAGTAGCACAGCTCCAGCGCCACACAAACTTGCATCAACTTCGAGTTTAAAGGGACGCTCAAAATTTGGTGCAGCCAGCACTGGTGCATTGCACAACAATGGCTTGGCGGACTCAAACGCAACCTGACAAGATGAAGACCAAATAAAAGATTTCAAAGGACTAACAAGTTCAGTCAATGGACTAACCACATCTGAAAATTTTTTACAAAACCCGCGATAAAAACCACACATTCCCAAAAAGCGACGCAAGTCTTTTTTTGTTTGCAGGATAGGGAAATCAATTATTGCCTGCACTTTAGCGGCAATAGGACGAACTTCTCCTTGGCCAACCTGCTTTCCTAGATAAGAGATTGTGGCTTTTGCAAACTCGCATTTCGAGAGGTTCAGGGTGAGAGAACCATCACGAAAATGACTGAACACTTCTGAAAGAGTTTCCAGATGTTCTGACCAAGTAGCGGAATGAATGACTACGTCATCCAAATATACTTCACAATTCTTCACTCCACATAATACCTTTTGCATTAGACGTTGGAATGTCGCGGGTGCATTGCGCAACCCGAAAGGCATAACGGTATATTGGAGGAAATAATCAGGAGTTACAAACGCAGAAATTTTGGAAGCTCTCGGTGTTAACGGAACCTGCCAGTAACCTTTTAACAGATCCAACTTTGTAACAAATTTAGCGGAGCCAACACGATCAATGCAGTCTTCCATTCTAGGAAGTGGAAAAGAATCGGGCTTTGTGACAGCATTAACCTTTCTGTAATCAGTACAAAACCGAGATGTATTATCTGGTTTCGGAACTAGAAGACAGGGCGAACTCCACGCGCTGTTACTGGGCACTGCTAAACCATGCTCAACCAGATAAGCCACCCCCTGTTGCATCAAAACACGCTTTGTTGGATTTATTCTATAACCATGTTGTTTGATTGGCTTCTCAACCTCCACATCAATATCATGAAACAGCACAGCTGTTTGGTGTGGATGATCTGAGAAAAGCAATACATTATCTTCAATTAGGCCAATGGCATCTTTTCGGGCAGCTTGAGATAAATGAGATAGGAAAGATCCCAAATTTTCCATCACTTCAGAGTTTCGCAAACGAGTCACAGGCACGCAACCGCTGTTCTCCCTCAAATCGTCATCTGCCAGATGATATGGTGGGGATGAAGAGCAAACAGAGACCGAGGAAACAAAAGTGTTTTTATCTACAACGCCTTCCCTGGAAACATAACGTTTGAGCATGTTAATATGACAAACCCTTGTTTTGCGTTTTCGATCAGGAGTCTTAATAACATAGTTGGTTTCATTTATCTTCCTGTCCACTTCATATGGTCCAGAAAATTGTGCATGAAGACTTGATCCACTCAAGGGAAGTAGAACTAAAACCTTTTCACCTTGAGTGAAATCTCTGCTCACAGATTTTTTTTATCATAACGAGCTTTCATTTTATTCTGAGCCTTAGCCAGATTTTCTTGAGCCAGCTGACATGCATGAAAGAGACGCTCTCTAAAACTACTAACATAATCCAACACGTTATGTTCAGTTTGATACGACTCTGACAACCATTTCACTTTAACGAGTTGAAGTGGACCACGAACAGTGTGTCCAAATACCAAATCTGCCGGACTGAATCCAAGGGATTCCTGAGTGGTTTCTCTAACTGCAAACAGTAGAAGCGGAAGACCCTCATCCCAACTTTTACCAGACTCAAGGCAATAGTTGCGCAACATAGTTTTCAAGGTTTGGTGAAACCTCTCCAGCGCACCCTGGGACTCTGGATGATAAGGGCTGGAGGTTTGATGTTTAATTTTTAGTTCATTCAAAACCTGAGCAAACACTTTTGACATAAAATTTGTCCCTTGATCAGTTTGAACAACTTTAGGTAAACTAAAAGTTGAAAAAAAAATGTAAGGCTTTCACAATGTTCTTCGCCTTTAACGTGCGTAATGGAATAGCCTCTGGACAACGAGTGGCAGCACACATTATCGTTAAGATGTATTGATAATAATTACAATCCAGTAAAATGCGTTCAAATGGTTCGCCGAGCGCTGGAATGGGATAAAGAGGCGCTGGTGAAATTGGTTTATTTGGCTTTCGCACTAACTGGCATGTGTGACATGACCTACAATAATTCACAACGTCAGACTTTAACCCAGGCCAAAAAAAATTACGCAACACACGGTGATACGTTTTTTTTAACACCAAGATGTCCAGCCAAGCTGGCATCATGCGCAAGACTTAGAATCTGAGGCCTGTATTCTTTTGGCACAACCACCTGGTTTATTCTATGCAGATCACCCAAATCTTGGGACCAAGACCTCATCAGAACACCGTTTTCAACAAAATAGGTCACCTGGGCTTTAGATCTATTCCTATCTGCAATAG
This sequence comes from Poeciliopsis turrubarensis, assembly GCA_010277015.1. Taxonomy (NCBI): domain Eukaryota; kingdom Metazoa; phylum Chordata; class Actinopteri; order Cyprinodontiformes; family Poeciliidae; genus Poeciliopsis; species Poeciliopsis turrubarensis. Next base: position 2,839,709 of record VMRN01000054.1, read on the forward strand.
AAAAACAAAAACTCAGTGACGGATCATTATGCTGCGCCTTAATCAACATCTCCTTTGTAATGTTCAGACTCAAGGTTTTATCTGCAGGAATGAGGTGAGAAATGTCACATTTTTTGTGGCGCTAGTGGCTCACATTTTTGACAGTAGACTGACAGGAAGGAGGGCGAGGGGAGAGGGGAAGACATGCGGCAAAGGTCGCCGGGCCCGGGAGTTGAACCCGTGACGTCCGCGTCGAGGACTGAGGCCTCCAAACGTGGGGCGTGCTAACCCCTGTGCCACCACAGCACGCCCCAGAAACGTCACATTTTGACATTTTTACAGAGTCATTCAAATCAAAATCATTTCCATCAAGTGTAGCCATAAAGGACCCAGACAAATCTACAATTTCACCCATTTTACGAGCTTGCGCACGCGTAATTGCGCATGCAGGAAAAGCATCCACAGTGGCAGCTGCTTCAGCAACAAGGGTAAACGAAATTGGGTCATCAGCAACTTCTGGTGTAGGAAACACTCTTCCGCCAGCCAAGTCATTACCAAGAATGAATGAAACTCCTTCAATTGGTAACTGCGGACGTACGGCTACTTTAACGCGTCCCGAAACTAATGGGGAATACAGGTGCACCATATGCAGAGGAGCTTTGATTACGCTCATTTTTATTCCCCACACAAGAATATCTGACTCACAAGATGTTTGCTTAGATAAAGGCAGCACAGATTCCAACAAAAAAGAGTGATAAGTACCTGTATCTCTAAGGATTGTGATTGGAACTTTATCCTTTTCCTCACCCGTCAAAGAAACAAAACCCCGCGAAATAAATGGCAAAAACTGCGGATCAACATTAACTTTAGGCTTTTGTTGAATATCACCGCATACGTTTGTTTGAGAAGCTGACTTTATCAATCCCACACCCGCAGATGTTTTTATGCTTTGAGCTTCTTTTTCCTTTAAGACTGGACACGCAGCAATTAAATGTCCAGGTGCATGACAATAAAAGCAATCACGATTGTTTGCTTTTAAAGCAACTGACGGCACATTTCGACTCCCTGACTTTAAATATGCATTTTTTCCTTCGGATAAATTTTCTTGAAACGAATTCTGTGAAAAAAACACATTTTTATGAGTCCAAATAAACTCGTCAGCCAAAAATGATGCCTTTGTTAAAGATGACGCTTTCTGTTCATTTAAATAAGTCACAATCCTTTCGGGCAAACAATTTTTAAACTCTTCCAACAAAATTAACGATTTTAAATCATCAATAGTTTTGACTTCACACGAATGACACCACTTATCAAACAAAATATTCTTCTCTCGCGCAAACTCAACGAATGTCTGATTAGCAGTTTTATTAAGATTTCCAAATTTCTGACGATATGCTTCAGGGACAAGTTCATAAGCTTGCAAAACAGTTTTCTTAAGAGTCTCATAATCTAAACTGTTCAATAGACAAGCTTGAACACACTTCTTGGGCTTTTCCAACAAGCTTACACTGATGTAAGAGAGACCAAAATTCCTTTGGCCAACTTAGAGCAACGGCTATGCGCTCAAATGCGCCAAAATAAGAGTCGACATCAGACTCACGAAATGGCGGAACCAATGTGATGTGCTTACTAATGTCAAAAGTGACTGAAGCAGAAAACTCTGGTGGTTTTGGTGAAGGTGCAGGTGAACCATTTTGGAGCTCAAGAGCTCTGATTCGAAGATGCATGACTTCCACTTCCAGCTGCTTGTTGTGGTTCTCCACCTCCCTGATATGGAGTGTGAGACGCAGATCCTCCGACAACATACCTTCAAGAGGTTTAGAGTCTTTGCTGATTCCTGAGACTGCAGCAGGCACGCCAGCCAGTGCTGCGTCAACAACCGCTCCAACTGCGCCGTCTCCGACTTTCTTCACTCCAGCCGTTTGCAACACACCTTTTTCCACCAGTTTTTCACACAGCGTTTCCTTCAATTCCGCTTTTCGATCACTGTAAGACACCTCGACCTCATAATGGTCAGCCACAATAAGCAGGTCCGCTTTCGTACATTTATCCAGTTTTACCCAAGAAGGTGAACTCACAAAATCATCAAGAGAAAATCCCTTCTCCATAATTCTCCCTGTGCACAAAATAAAACTGCCAATCAGAACAATGAACACTTACCAAACAGAAGGAGAGAAGAAATTCCTCCCAATTTAAAATTGGGAGGAATTTGAACGGACGAGCCCCCAATTCATGTTACGACCCGTCTAGGGGTGGCCAGGTCATAATACTAATGATCCATCCTCTTCAAATCTCAAGCGGTTGACAGACTCGAAGTTGAACATTTTATAAATTTTTTACAATTTATTTATTGTAAAAAAAATATATTTTGGACTGAGATATTACAACCAGGGGAGCATGACATCAGAGTGAGCTAATGCCGAAAACAACAAACAAAAGGAAACTATCTAAATATTAACCAACTTACCTAATAAAAAGTAAAGAAACCAAATAACAAAAACTTACCTCCCTAACTAAGAAAAACAGGAGAAAACTAATGAAACATAAACGGCAGCTCACTCCTACAAACTCCAGGACTTTACATGGTTTTACAAACAAAGAAACAGTGCGGCCGGTTGAGATGAGCTGAGGATGGATGACAGGAAGTGCGCGTCTTCAGCTTTTATATCCGTCATCTCCGGGAGGCCACCAATAGGACGTACGTCGTCTTCCGTCAACCAATCAAACAGGCACCTGCACACTCACATTTGCATAATTACGACGCCAGTCGTAAGAGGAAGAAATTTTTGATTCTTGTTATTGACGTGTTTGGCAAGTGAATGGGAGCTCTCAGGGACAGGTCCTTCCGTCCACTTCTGTCTGTGATGATCCAATGTT
>VMRN01000055.1:0-50944 GCA_010277015.1 Poeciliopsis turrubarensis
AAAAAACTAGAAAATTTTCAGTGCTTTTATTTTGAAATTTTCAGTTAGCTTCATTTTAAATTGCCAAACTAATCCCAAATGTAACAGTGGTTTTTATTTAAAAAGTCACATAATACCAATGAGAGCAAGTACCTGATATAAAAACTATCAAGGGTTTTATTTTGAAATTTTAAGTAGGCTTCATTTTATTTCTCCAAAATAATCCAAAGTGTAACAGTGATTTTATTATTTATTTTGAAATTTTCATTAAGCTTAATTAATTAATTAATTTATTTATATATTTATTTATTTATTTATTTGTCATACTAACTCCATTTCTAACAATGGTTGGCTTAAATCAGTTCTAAAATGCCCAAAACACAAGTAGTTCTAAAGGCCAACTCCTTGACTATCGGAGACGAAAGATGGGCCTCTCATACGCTTAAAACGGTTTTTCGATAAGTATCACGGTTTCCGATTGGGAAGGAGTTGTTCGGACTGCTTTTTTCATTCAAACTCACTGAGGTGTCTCACAAAGTTAGAATTCTTTCTCCACCATTATGTCTCACACACATCACAGCTGGCAGAGGATCCATTACCATAGCAACAGAACACAAGGGCCAATCAGCTAATTAGGACTACAAAATCGCATCACTGTAGTTTTTACTCTGGCAGAGCTCTGAGGAAGTCGTTGCCCTTTAGAACTACTTGTGTTTTGGGCATTTTATAACTGATTTTAACCACCAATTGTTACACATGGAATTAGTATGGTAATTTTAAATTAAGCTTAATGAAAATTTCAAAATGAAAGCTTGAATATTTCTCTCAGGACTTTCAGATAAACTAACTCATTCAAGCATTTAGAATTAAGTCTGTCCTTGTGTGTCACACTGACATGACAGTTGACCTCCTCTTCAGAACTACAATGACTGCAGGGTTAGGACTACAACATGGCGGAACACTCAGTGCCTACAAAAGAGGTCAGACCTGATTGTCAGAACTACAACATGGCTGAATTGTCAGTTACTACTGAGGAGGAATGAGCTGGCCTTTAGAATTACATTGTGTTTGGGCATTTTATAACTGATTTTAAGCAACCATTGTTACACACAGGATTAGTGTGACAATTTTAAATTAAGCTTCATGAAAATTTCAAAATAAAAGCCCTGAAAATCTTTTATGTTACGTAATTGCTCTCTTGGAAATTATGTGACTTTTTTAACAAAACCACTGTTACACTATTATTTTGGACATATAAAATGAAGCTTATTGAAAATTTCAAAATAAAAGCCTTAAGATTCATCTGTGGCTAATGCAGCAATGATATTAGCTTGCATTGTCGTTTTCTCTCAAGTTACGGCACTGTCTTGCTGCGCAAGACAGTGCATTAACATTAGCACAAACTTCAGCATTTCATGTCCCCCAAGAGCGCACTGTCATAGGGAGTGCGATGACAGTGCGCTCCCTATGACATACAACATGATATTTTCCTCTCAGGTTATAGCATTAGCCTTTTACCTAAATGAGGTATTAGCTATTTCTCTGACTTATTACCCATGTTTAGTATACTGAATGGAGTAAGTCATGCTTGTGACTCTCCACGTGTTATTGATTACTTTGCAGCTATCCTTAGCATTGATCCTAATATTTAGCATTAGAACGCTGGCTCCATGTCGACGGGCACACTTTGGCAGGGCCCCGGTTAAATTTCTTCAGGAATTTGGAAAAGGTAGAAAACATGTGACTGTCTTTCATCTGAGAACAAGTGGAATCAGAAGCTCGTCGTTCTTCACCTGGCAGCTGGAGCAGCAGCGCCATCAACAGAGGACTCAGGAACATCATGGCTGAGAAAAATTGGACCGTCAGACTGCAGAGGAGCTTCTCTGAGTTTCACTTTAAACTGATCCAGGAGCAGCGAAGCACAGCAATCATTCAAAGCAGCAAACAGTCAAACGGACACCTGGTGTGTGAGGAGGTGAAAGGTGAGTCAGATGCAAAATAGAAGAATTAAATATTTATCTATGTATTATCTCAAAACATGTTGTAGTTTTACACTGCATAAACAAAATAAATGATGTCCATTCTCAACTAAAAGAAAAAGTTTTGGATCGCTGTCTCTTTGAAGAGGTTTGCAGCTTTATTCAAGTTTGAAGATTTAATTGAGATTTAGGTGAGACAGTCTGCTTCTGAGGAAAAGTCACTGGATTAATGTGGTTCAGTTCACTAAGAAATAAAAAATAAAGCAACAACCTTGTTTATTAAAAGATTCAAAGATGCTCCCAACATGTGAGAAAATGTTGATGGTAATTTTGCATTAAGGAATCATTCAAGGGTCCACTAAATGCCCCTGAACCTCCCTTTGGACACCCTGCCTTACCTTGTCACGAATTGTTTGTGTTTCATGAAACATTTGAATCAATGTTGATGTTGTTTCTTTTACCAGAACATATTTACAAGAAAATAGTTATTTTCCTGGTGAAACCTGAGAGGAAACCAATAAACTGTTCCGATAAATTAAACCTCATTCAGTTTTTAATCTCATACTGAAAACATTAAGGGAAAATTTCTAGACGTTTCAGTTGATTTATCTTCCAAATGAAAAAATTCTGATAATAAAAAGCTAAAAAAGAACTATATTGTGTTTTCTGAAACAACTGCACACGGACATGTAATGTTGCGCAACAATCTGAAAACTGAATTTTATGAATATTAATGTGTGTTCATAATGGACTTTTCCTTTATTCCATTGTAAGAAATGTTTCATATCAAACAAATAATATTAATTGTATTTAAAGGTGAAGATTTGCTGCAGAGCTTCAGGCCTTGGTGAGGTTTCATCTGTGTGTTCAGTGGTCTGTATCAGTCTGTTGAGTTTCTGCTCTAACAGCTCAGAGTGTCTGCAGTCTGACTGAGGGAGGTTTTTGTACGGCCACTAATCACTGTGTGAACACTGGGCCATTGTGGATACTCTTACAGTAATAAACTGCAGCATCTTCAGTCTGAACTCCATTGATGGTCAAAGTGAAGTCAGAGCCGCTTCCACTGCCACTAAACCGAGTTGGAGTTCCTGACTGAAGATTATTCACCCGATATATCAGGAGCTTTGGAGGCTGTCCTGGTTTCTGCTGATACCAGAACATACATTGACTATCACTACATGATCCTACAGGTTGGCTTGTCTCACATTTCAGTCTAACAGTGGATCCTGGTGTAAATGTCTCCACTGCAGGTTGAGTCACAGTGATCTGAGCTCTGCATCCTGCAGACAAAAACAAATCCTTCATTCATCAGCAGAAAGAAAGGAGAGAAAAGGCAGCACATCATGTCAGAAACGTTGCTGAGTGAATGAACCTGTGAAACAGCAGCAGGTCAGCGTCCAGATGAGGATGGTGATGAGGGTCATGGTGCTTGTTGCTTCTGCTGGCTTGGCTGACAGATCTGAGTCCTGCAGTGTTGAAGTCACAGGACTATAAACCTTCTCAGTTCACTGGAGGATCAGCTGATCATGCAAAGCCTCCAGTCTATGGAAATCATTTCTCTGCTCTCAGCACACTCAAAGTGAGAAATCTTGTGAGCAGAACTGAGGCAAAGCAGTTTAATTTTTAACCATTTTTATTGAATGTAATGTATCCAAATGGATACTGTATGCATTGCAGAGTTTTGTGTCTTGTTTTGACTAAAAGCCAGATATGATTGAAAAACTCTTAACCTTCCCATCATTTGTTCTTAATTTGATATAAAATGTGTTCGATTTATTTATCCATTTCCTATACCGATCCTATTTATCTGTTGTTAAAGTGACTGGAAGCACCTTTTTGTTCAGATCAGGGAAATTTTCAATCTATTGTGATTTAATTATTCATACATTTTTAATAATGATTAGAAGATACATATTTCTCATAAGAATGTGTGTGAAGCAATGTATTTCTTCATATTTCTACTTCTAAAAGGTAACAATATGTTAATTTTCTGCAGGATAAAGAAAATAATTGATGCATTAAATGAAATAAAGAGAACATTAACTTGTTGCTGTGAGTTGTGTTAAAAAACAACTGAAGCTGTATCTTTACCAGCATATCTGAGACAAAGTTGTTGCTTCTTTATTAATATAACTGTCTGCACAGAAGTACACAGAAAACAAAATTCACAGTCTTTCATTTTGACCGTCTTCTAGTATTTTGGGAGGTTTAAATCAACTAAAAACATTTTGTATTTTTTTCTTTTTTGTTTGTTTTGTGGGGTTTTTTTTCCTCGTGAGATTGGAGATGCAAAAGGGAATTAAAAGTGAATGTTTATAACCGGTACATGACATTATTACCATTTCCCATTCCTGTAAGTCAAAGCTCTGCGTGTGTGTGTGTTTGCATGTGTGTGCAAGCAGTGGTGCATCATGCCAGTTTCCTTCCACCCAGATGTCTGATCTGAGGGAGGTTTTTGTACGGCTTTGTAACACTGTGTGCACAGGCCTACGTATGCCTGTGCATACGTATGCTGGAGTAATAATCTCCAGCATCTCCAGCCTGAACTCCACTGATTGTCAGAGTGAACTGAGGCTCTGATCCACTGCTGCTGAAATGACTGGGAGTATCAGATTCAGGGATGCTGATTTTATAAAATAACAGTTTGGGAGGCTGGCCTGGTTTCTGCAGGTACCAACTCAGATCATCATCAACTCCTTCACTGGCTGAGCAGCTCAGAGAGACCGTCTCCCCCAACGCCGCTGGCTTCACTGCTGGAGACTGAGTCACAGAGGGATTCGCTGCCAATCCTGTTCAACAAAATGTTATTTCGTGAAAGCCATAAATGCAGGACATCCATCATGAAGTGCATCTTCCCCAATTTCCTTGCTCACCTTGAAACTGGATTGCCAGAATAGCCAGTGAAATCAGAGCCATCTTCATTGTGGATGTATGCAGTAAGATGAAATAATGTGCTACAAAACTGACCACGCAGCTCAGCGCTTTAATAAAGCCTGATGCTCAGGGAAGTGCAGCAGATATTCAAATTATTACATGGGTGAATGCAGAGCAGCACAGCAGGAACCGGATGAGAAGTATCAGTTTCTGCACAGCACGGCACAGACAGATGCTGCCCTCTTGTGGGAACCTGATTAAAACAAGATGCATTTACATAGTGCATCTGAATTTACTCTTCCTGAATGAGTTTCTCTGAATTTATGGAAGATGAGATACAGCCATGGAATATTCTTAATTAAATTCAAGATGAAAAAAAAAATCCTCTGAATTTTAACAGGAAATCAGTGACGTAAAGCCAGATCTCTCTTGTAAAAAATGAGCTGCTGCCTCTTGAAACATTTTGATCATGAAGGGCTGGTCAGCTTAGCAGAAGAGGCTGAGTGAGATTATTAAGAAAACATTCAAGTTTGGTTTTCTAACAGTATCAAGACATTGTACTTCTTTTTGATTTAGTAAGTCAGTTCATTTGTTTCTGGCCCTGCATTTAACAATTAAACACAAATGCAACCTTTAACCCCAAATATGTTGGTCTGATGCATTAAGATCAGACTTTACAGAGTAATCAAAATATCCTAGAGACACAATACCTTCACATTGTAGGTACAAAGGCTTGTAGGTTTATTCATTAGTGATGTCTGTGTATGAAAGTTTAGGAAAAACAGTAAAAACAGTAATTTCTTCCTTTCTGTCTATTTCTTCAAGATTCAATAACACGTGATTCTTGTACACCGTATTTTCTGGACTATAGAGCGCACCTCACGATAAGCCGCACCTACAAATTTTTTTAAAAGAAAAACTCGAAACGTACAAATATAAGCTTCACCAGGCGATAAGCCGCTGGTATATCTGCCGCTCTCGGTTTTCTAAAAGGTCACAGCAGAGGCAGCGTCCTTAATAAATTTGCTATGAAGGACGCAGCCCTGCGTCTCCAATGACGAACCATGGACTCGTTCACGCCAAGCTTAAGTGCTTAAGTGCAGCAGCTCAATTTTCTTCCTGTACTGCCAGATTGATAGCCTTCAACTTCAACATATGCAACATAGACATATGCAAAATCTAACATATGCAACATCTACATGCAACATCGACATATCCATAAAGCACTAAGACCATAGAGATCCAGCAAAGACCCATAGCAACGACGTAGACCAACAACATCTACTAATATGATTTCTGCTTATTTTTGACACAAATGGAACCCCATACTTTTGTGAATATCATGATGTGCATTTGTTTATCTTTTGAATTTGTGAATCTTGGTCTGTGCATTTGTGATTTATGAGACACTTTTAGCTCCATGTAGTTGGATTGTTGATTTCACTCCTCTGGTAATTTGGTAATTTAATGTACGGTAAGAGAATAACGTCGATAAACAGCATCTTCAGTCAGAGGCTTCTCCAAATTCACTGTTATACAGACTGCTACGTAAAATCCCTCTCACCATCTACAATAAATCTTTGAAGAAATTTGAATTAATATGAGTTACAACAACGTTTAATTTCTCTTTGGGGTCAGTAGCGTACTTCTGAACTGAACTGAACTGAACCAGAACACAGATTTCCAGAATATCAATTTAAAAGTGTCCCATGCCGTTAGCTAGAACAATGAAGTAACAATGTATATTTATATATATATTATCAGTTGTTAAAAATACAAGACATTACATAATATACAGACAATATATATATAAAAAAACTCCTCCAGTGTAACATTTAATATACTACAGATGATAACTGTGTTGTACAAAGGACAGGTGAACAGCAAGGAAGATAAACATGCAGAAGAACAATCACACTAAAACACATTTGGCTTAAAGGCCTTGTAGAATTAAAAAGAAAAGAAGCAATTTTTTAAAAATAACCTGCGTTCAGATGAGACTGCATAGATTGTGTCCGCATAAAGTAATGTAATTACTGAGTTTTACTGACATTTAGGGTTACAAGAAGGACACTGACGTGGTTTTTCCACTGCACAAAGAGAACACTGTCCCATTCTGGGCTCCAGCACAGCAGAGGTTTTAAGTTTCATGCACCATTCAGATCTCATCATGTAACCAAAGATCACCACCAAAAGTAGCTGGAGAGACCAAATAACAGGGTTCTGAATGTTTTCTTGCTGTAATTTGCTTATCACAAGAGTTCCCCAAGAAACACTGTCCAGGATCAAACTTGTGCTGCATAATTAAGTGGATTTTAGTGGCTCTCCCTTTGCACAATAAAATTCTTAATATGTGAAGATTCTCAAGCCTCAGAAGGCAACAAGGCAACTAACAGGGAACTTCCTTTGGCTTCACGTAGCTTTGGAGCAAGGCACAAATGGAAAATTAGTAGATTATCAGTCCAGAAACACAAGGAAAGTGGAGCAGCCTTTTATCACAACCGGAAAAACAAAAACATCGGTAGACTTCTCATGATCACATACACGGACCGCTGGGAGACAGTTGGTGGTCCGTGTTTGTTTTAAAGTCTCTGAAACGAAGGCGGAGGGTTAGCGATTGCTCTTCATTGCCTCCTTGGCTGCCAGGATGAGAGGGGTTAGACTGGACAGAGGTTTCGCCTGCTTCAGGAAGGGATGCTGGAGAAACACACAAACAGATGGAAGAAATTAACTCGGATAAAGTAGTGATGACATTATACTCAAACTATTCATTTTTCAAGATTTGATGAGTTTCTCCTCCTAAAGGTATTTTTTATATTTTGTGGCTCTAACCTTGTTAAAGATGTAATCCTGGATTAATTTGTAGTTCCTCTACATCTACAGTACATATTCAATTTGATGTCACAAATATTTGAGGCAATATTTGCAGGAGAATGCACGCAAAACACTTTTAACCACCTGCTGATAAGAAATCACTAAACACAATTTCTTTTGCCATTCGGTTCAGGGATAGGTTAAACATAAACAACTTAAACAGTCTGCTACAAACATCCTAACTCTTATCATGGACTTCCTGTAAACCACAGTTTTTTTGAGAAGAAGGCGAAAACACATAAGGACAGATTCTCTCACATTCCTGAAATACAGCAGGGAGAGGCACATAGCATTAAACTTTCACACGCATTAAGGACGACTAAAATAAAGAGCTTTTGTTTCACCTGCAGCAAGTCTTTGCCGGATCCTCGTTTTTCCACGTCCATCTCCAGAGAGCTGGACAGGAAGGACCTGAAGATGGGAGACAACTTCTCTGGGTTCTGCAGCTCAGGAGTCCCGTTGGTGGCAATTAAATACAACGCCTGGAAACCAGAGCAAAGGAACGCTTAGAAAATATAACAATCTATTTTTTAAAAGTATACTTATATCAGATTATCTAACTAAAACTTCTAAAAACACTATTTATAATTTTAATTTATGATCCAGATGTTTAAAGAAATTACTAAGTCCATGCTGGAAGCTTTGCGTCTTTTTTTAAATGTTGAGCCCTTTACTCGCATGTTCAACTGTCAGCCACAAGGGGGCGCAAGAGAAAAGTTGTTAGATTCAGCAGATCTGAAATCAGTTTCTGCGTTGAGAAGAAACGATAAAAAAAAAGAAAATCCTAAAAGCATTAATGATTTGAGTCCATTACCAACAAGTTATATCCAATTATAAATTTCAGAGATATTTCCTCCAGGATCAGCATGTTGTAAATGCTGTAAGAAAGAATGCAAATATTTTGATTCTGCATTTGCACATAAATGATGGTGGAGGCAGAAACATGCTGTGGGGCTTTTTAAATGCAACCGATCCTGTCGATTTGCACATGCTGAACGTTTAATCTTGAACAACTGACTGATTATTTGTCCTCCAGGGACACACCCACCCTGAGAGGATTCTCATTGAGATATGGAGGCTCCCCCTCCACCATTTCTATGGCCATGATCCCCAGAGACCAAATGTCCACTTTGGGTCCGTAAGCCTTCCTGGTCACCACCTCTGGAGCCATCCAGTATGGCGTTCCCACCATGGTGCTGCGCTTGCTCTGCTCCGGGGTGATCTGAGCGCAGAAGCCGAAGTCGGCTGCAGGAACACAAAAAAGTGAGTTGAGGTGCACGGATTTATGACAGGGTTCTCTGAATGTACTCCACATAAATGAGTTCTTCAGTCTGCTGAGAGCAATATGTGACTGCGGACGAGCAGATCTCTCCTTACTGAGTTTGACTGATCCGTCCATCCCGAGGAGTACGTTGTCGCTCTTGATGTCTCTGTGGATGACCTGGTTGGCATGAAGAAACTCCAAAGCCTGAAGGACCTAAACAGAGAAAAAGTGAGGAAATGAAGCGAGTTGCCAAATGTGCGTACAACGCTTACAAATTCAGTGCTTTGCAAAAGTACCAACACCTCTTGAATTTCCCCATAGTTTGTGATGTTACAACCAGAGCATTCTGTGTTTTCTGGAAGGATTTTATGTAATAGACACAAAGTAATGCATACTGAGAACTTGAATTCTTGGGTACTTTTTTGAACAATTCTGCATATCTACCAGTGAAAATGGAAAAACTCACTCATACAGAATGAATGGTGTCCGCAAACATCAATATTCAATTCTTGCCACATAATCTTAACTGCATTTTTTCCGTGGACTTTGACTGGACCATTCTAACATGAATAAATCGATCTAAACCGTTGCCCTGAGGCAGTTTTAGTGTCAGCTATCCCAGGCATTTTGCAGGCAGGCCAAAAAAATTTATTTCCTCTTCTTAGCCCAGAGCACCTTCTTCCACATGCTTGTTTTCTCCCTTATTTGTCTTGTGGCTAATAATACGTCAAGAACACCACACTTTTCAGGTTTGAATTAAAAAACAAAAATATTAAAACCATAAATCATACAAAGAAAATCACAATAGGTCACGTTGAGGTTTGTGGTTTGTGGCATGAAAAAAATGTGGGTATGAGATCAGCGTCTCTCAAAGCAACCTTAAAAATGCAGTACAGGAGTCGTACTTCCTGGTTAAAAATGTCTGCCGTTTGAATTATGCAGCACCACTGTTTCGACCAGTTTCATGCATGTTCTCTCATCGGTGTGAGGCCAGCTTCACCTCTCTGCAGACGGCGGCGATCTGAGCCTCATCCATGCACGTCTCCGTCACAACGTCAGTTAGAGAGCCGCCGGCCAGATACTCCATCACCACGAAAAGCTCGTCCCCGACCAGGAAGCTACACAGAGAGTCAAAGCAAAGCTTGGTGCTGCGACCTGTGCGCTCCACGTTCACTTCTACTGTCTAGAAAGCGTTACCTGTCTACGAAGTTGACAATGTTGGGGTTCTTCAGCTCTTTCATGACCAGGATTTCATTGATGATAAGCTCTTTCTTTGGCTGCTTCTGCAGGTTGATCTGCTTGATGGCCACCTGCAAATCACAGCGTTTAGGAAACGTTAGTAGATCAGCATTCTGACTCTGACTTAAGATCGGACAATGGCGTATCTTAAGGACACAGGTTGCCTCAACGATTTTTACTGAGTTGCTCCCTGAAAAAGTCAAATACAGAATCAGAAGCGGAGGAGAAAATCCAAGCTAACCTCTTGTCCTGTGGCAACATCGATGGCCGTGTAAACTGTACCAGAGGCCCTGAAAGAAAAAGAAATCAAAATGTAAATCAAAAGTCTTCAGTTGTTTTTGTTCCATTCGGCATGTACAGATCCAGTCAGAGGTTTACGCCCATTCATCATAGGCAGAAATCCTCCCCAATTTTGACCTTTTCATTTGAACTATATTTTCAAGGAGGTCACGCTATCCAACTGTAATCAGTTAAGTTAAATGGACAGACAATGTTAGCCTGCTCTTTCCACTCCCAGCAGGTGTTGATGTGTTGATTGTTATCCTGCTGCAACTCTCTCTTCTGGTGACGTTTCAACCATCAATTCCAGAAAAAACTAACTTCTTCTTATTGTGGCCAAATAGTCCCATCTTTGTCACGTCTCACTACAAATTGTTGTTGTGAGCGGCTGTGAATTTTGAGTAGGAGATTACAAAGGAACTTCTTCGCCTGCATTAACGTCGCTCTATTGTTTCTATTCTTATGCTGCTTCTGAACGTCCTAAGTAAATTAAATTCTAGTCTTTACATCCTGGTATAAGAGCAGCTCAAATGCACAGCTAAAAAAGCCAAAAATAACATGATATTTCTGAATTAGATGAGTTTATGTAACTCTCCTCCTGAAACCGTGTAACTTCCTCTTTGGTAGACATCTTCTTTCAAAGTTTTGACATTTTCTTTGTGTGTTTTCAGCTTAAATCCCGACTCACCCCTGGCCGATCTTTTCGTAGCGAGTATATTTCTTTTTAGGGTCTCCGACACTGACGATACTTCCTGAAATGCCACAAAAATATTAAATAAATGCAGATGTGGTTCCTTTATATGTCTGAATTTGAAGTGTGTGCTATACTTACTTAGCTTCTCCATTATTTCTTCATCAGTCATCTTGCCTCCCTTTGCTTTCTGTCGGTCAGCTGCCTTGGGACTTTCTGTGTCTTGGACAGGCCTTGTGTACATCTTTAAAAAAAAAAAAATCAAGCAGGAAAAAGTAGATTTACGTCGTTTTAAAGAAACTGTGAATTGTGGGACCAAGTTCTTGTTATTTCAGGTTGATAATCATAAAGGTAGGATCATCTATAGCCAAATCATCCTCACAGATTTTGTGTTCTCCGGTCGTGGAGCCACGACCGGAGGCGGTGCATCATCGTTTTCGTCATCGTCGCCGTCTGCGGCTAACGGAGAAGTAGCCGTACCTTTCTTGCCCGGCTGCAACAGTGACAAAACACAAACAAAACAAAATGAAGCTCAGGGGGTTGCTTAGAGAAAATAAAATAAATTACTTTGTGAAAAGTATGAAAAATGCAACTTACCAACTGAGAATCTTTATCTTAAAGAGAAAAAAAGGGGGGGGAAGAAAAGTTTACAGGATGCTACAAAACTAGTCCATAAGTTATTTGCTATAAAGATGGGAAACTGACCTGAAGCAGAAACACTCAGGTATTTCTGTTTTCCGCTGGTGGAGTCGTAGAACTTGAGAACGTCCAGGACGGCCTGCGGGTTCTGTTTCTGCTCCGACGGACTGATGTTGGAGTTCTGAAGGAGCCGGGCCCACTGCTCCGGCATTCCCTGCACACACAAACACGGAGGTCAAGTGTTTACTGATCTGCATCTCCTCTTTTAAAGATAAAAACGCATCGTACCGTAGAGTTAAAACAGCCCACGACTCAGAATCAGGAGTGATCAGCTACATCACATGATTCTTTATGAGGCTGATTTAAGTTTAAGCTTTTAAAGTTTAAGAATAAATCATAAAGTTTAGATCTAATTAAGGCCGGTCTCAATTCAAAGGACTCTCCCTGAGAAGTTGTCCAAAAGAGATCAAGTTCTCTGCAATCCTGACTCCATCTCCCCTTACAGAAACACTTTAAACCTTTAAAATTGCTCAAATATAAAATATGCTATTAATATGCTCTTTTAAGATAAAAACCACAGTGAAACCAAAACTAAAATACGATGAGCTTCTGTGTCTGACCTTTGATCGAAATCAAAATGAAACCATAGTCAGTTTAGTTTATTTATATAGCATCAACTTACAACACATATCATCTCAAAGCAAAGAAAAAAGCTCTACAGTAATCAATGTTCAATTATGTTACTGTAGTAGTAATAATTGTTGCTTTTCTGTTTTAAATAGAGAATTTTAGTAATTTTTGTTTTAAATTTTGTCTTTTTTCTCAAGGTTTTAACACCAAAAGAATTTCATACCAGCTGCAGACATGGATAGGTTTAGATGAGTTAAACCCCTTTGTGATTTATGAAACAAACGCATATCTGCCACAGCTAAATGACATGTGCTCTAGTCTTTCCCATTTTAAAAAGTGGCTAAGAAAAATGGGCCTCTGTGACAAAACATGCCAGAGAAAGTTGTGGATTACTTAAAAAATGTTCTGAACATTTTGATCAGGTTTTTAAAAAAGGAGAGCAAAATCTTTCATTTTAGAAAAGCAGTAAAAGTATTTTTTACATAATTAGACACATATCTCTCTCTTTTTTTTTAAAGATAGAGCTATGTGGCCAGTCAGATATTTAAAGCTGACTGGCCACAAATTTTCAAATGCAATGGCTTTCAGGCGAAACTGCAGCTGCAGTTAATGTTTACATGGAAATTAATGACAATATCTGCGACACACAAGGCTGATTTTAAGAGATTAGATGTTGAGTGGGAGCATGGAAACTGTTAAGTCACTGAAAATAAAAGTAATCTAACCGTAACTTGCATTTGTGTGACCATCTTGTTAGGAAAAAAGAAGAAGAAGAGCTAAATAAAACTAATTATTCATCATGTAAATTAAGAACTTCATTAGTCACGTAATTAAAAATAAAGGAACTATCCTTTAATAAATCAACATTAAACTTTATCATCAGAGTGAGACTGAAGTGTGAAGTTAAGCATCAGACAGAACCAGCACCACAACTGAGTTGCAGTCTGAGTTGATAATAACATGAGCATTTAAACGTCACAATGAGATCTGCAATATATCACAAAACAAGAAACCAAACAATTCCTATTTTGCAGCTTCTGTTTCCGGCATCCACATATAAATTATAGACAAAGCTTTCACAACACTGCAGAATCACCATGGCAACATGGGTCAGAGAGGAGTCAGTTATGGTTTTGATCAAAGGACTACTTCTTATCTCAAAATAATTTCATCCTTTCATATTTATGCCCTGCAAATAAACGTCAAATAAAGATCCAGTAGCTGCTAGCGCAGGATAATGGAGGGTTAACGTTTGCTTATTCTAAACGTCAAAATGTATTTTTACCTAAATTCTGGGTTAAAATTTTACTGTAACAGTTACGCTTTTACGAGGAGAGGCTGTATTAAAATTTCAATGATATTTTTGCCTTATTTACTTCCCCCTTTAACTTACAAACACATAGGCTGTACTAACCAGACGTTTCCTGAAGGTGTTGGTAGCAGTGGGTTTGATGAACGGATACCAAAAAAGGGGATGTTAATCCCAAAGCAAGCCACACTTTTTAGGTTTTTATTTGTGAAAAGTTTTGACAGATTCGCTAATCGTCTTTCCTCGGCCTCCTTCCAGTTTAATCTGTTAGCTTTGATTGCTGCGCTTGAGCTTTTAAGTTTATGCATTACTCTATATATAAAGTAGGGCCAAAGGCAGCAACAGGAACCCACTTCAGCAATATGGCTCTTCACGAACACTTAAAAAATCCCCCACAAATGTGCTGTGTCATGAACTTCCTATCGCCTGAAGGTGTGTAAATAAAGACCCTCCTCACTCACATTGAGGGAAAATGCCAGTCATTTTTGTGTGAAAAATCCAGAGTTTGCCTGTGAAAAAGCAGGGGGTGAATCTTTTGTTCATCCCCAGAAAAGAGTGCCGTTAAATTGTGTCAGTAAGCTTCCCTCCTTTTAATTTTGTCACACAAAACTGTCTTTTTTCCTTTCTTTCAAAGTGAAAGTTTGCATAGATTCCTAATATAAATACACTGGCGTTTGTGTTTGTAATACAGCAAATTGAGAAGCAGTTCAAGGGGTGTGAATACATTTGCATGTTGCTGTAATGAATCATAAAACACTTACAGTGAATTCACCAGTGACGGAATCAAAACCAACATGGATGGTGTGTTCAAAGTCTGACGGGGAAGAGATTTCAGGTCTGTCTTTGTCCTTATCCTTCTTCTTAGATCCTGCAGGGATAAGGTCAAAGGTCATTCTTCACCCCCTCTTCTACCTTTTAACTAACTGTCCCACAAAGTTGTTTACGCGTGAAGATATGCTTAATGTGTGTGTCTTCCCCAACTTTCTCACCTTTGTCAAACATGGAGATGATTTTGTTCCTGGACTTCTTCTCCTCTGGGGCAGACGGCAGCGGCCGAGAGTTGTGATTGGCCGACTGGGGGTCCTTGGCTCCTCCTCCTTGGCTACTCATCCTGACAGGGGGGGCTGGGGGCTTGTCCTCACACACTCCGCTGTCACACATCTACTCCTACGTTCAACCTGCAGCGTCAGAAAGAGAAGCAACAAATGTAGGATCCAAGTAACAGGCTCACTGAACGTTAAAAAAAAAAAAAATTAAAAAAAAGCAAAAAACCCAGAGCTCACAGCTTCCTGTTTTTCGGTCATGTTTCACAATGCTAAGCCAACTGCTGCACACCAGCCCCAGCTGCTGCAGAAAGACAGCAGCAGACCAGTAAAAACAGATAGAAAGCAAAAGGAAAGAACTTACAGAGATTTAGCCGGTCCGTCCATAACTGTAACTGGGGGTAAAAGCTGGTATGAAGGGAGCAGAGTGTGAGCAGGAAGCAACAGAGTGAATAAAGTAGCGTGTCGAGTCTCGTTCGAAGTCGCAAATGAATGAGGAAGGAAAGAAGACAGGAGAGAGAGAGAGAAAGAGCAAGAGAGAGAGCGAGAGAGAGAGAGAGAGAGGAGTTTGTGCAGATAAGTGGCAGACAGTGGTGTGAACGCTCATGTGAAATAATGCGTTCACACCACAGAGGTAAACTGTATTGCAAAGTTTACCTCTGTAGCTACAAGCATGGTTCAATAAGGGATTCTCACAATATAACATTTAGTAAAATGACCACAGCTTTGTTCAATCTAAAGCTAAATGTACAACACGGGTTTATTACTCTTACTTGGAAAAAAAAAGAAAACAATTAATCCAAATGCTGAAATATATTAATCTATACAGTTAGATCAACAAATTAACAGCATTAATTTTCTTTTTTGAAAATATTATATAAGCACCAGCGAAAGTCAATTGTAGTTGTGCAGTTTAGTTTTTATGTAATACCAGATAAGTAGCAGTCATTTAGTTATCACACTATAACTATCCCTTAGAAACATTTTCAAACAGGTCAATTTGTCTTTAATTAGTGGCAGAGCTTTTATTCAGCCAGCTGACTGTGCAGCAACAGGTGTGGGAGGGTGATTCCAATACCACTACACTTTCAATAACAAAGATTAGAACATTTTAAAAAAAAGTCCACTAATGTTCTTGAATTTTCTATCTAGTAAGTGTTCACGTTTCTTGATCTGGTCATTCACAGCTTTCATTTATGGACAGCAACCGCAACCAGCGGGGTGCTGCTGCTAACAGCTTCCTCCAAACTGTAATGTTTAAAAGAAACCCACAAGCTATCAGCATCGTCTTCGTCAGATCAGGAAGGGGCCGCGGCTTTTTTCATTCATATTTGACTTTCCTGAAGACTGGCTCAGTTGTTTCTGCTTTAATATGTTCTCTATGGTTTTCAGGCACTCTGGTTTAAAAAACAGATGTACGTCAATCGCCCAATCTTAACCGCGTCTGAGTAAGTCTCAACAAAGTTGTGTGTCTCTGTGTTCCCAGAGTCCATATATTGCAACCTGTTGAGAGCTTACTTCACATACCACTAATTGACTGCTGCAGACAGGTAGACGCTACGTACTTGGGAGCAGGCTTGCAAAAATATTAAAGGGACAGTATTATGTGTTCTCCAGCCACATAACAACCAGCCATAACAGCCAGAACAATTTTATAGTGCGATCAAGTAGCTATGTTGCCTTCGGTTATTATGAAAATGTTGCATATATCAAATCTGATTTATGAGAAGTGATTTAATGCCTTGAAATTGGGCCTCTGTCTCTTTAAGAAACTCTGCCTTAAGGAATTTATCACAACATCGCTCCTCTATTGACCCTTTAACAACATTTTAACCAGCGTTTCATTAAGAAGTAGCTCGTATGATGTGCTCAGCAGATGTGCACTTCCACCAGGTGTTTGCTAATTGTTGCTGGCTAGTCTGAAGGAGCTGAGTGGGGCAGTGGTAGGGTAGGGCTCCTCTGTGAGGCGGAAGTTGGGAAACTTGAAAATTAGAGGAGCTGCGTCTTGAAGGGGGCATTTGGAGAACCCAGGCGCATTTAATCTCCCCTGGCAAGCAAGACCACATGCATGAAGGAAGCAAAGCATCACTCCTGGTATGTTTTGATGAAGAAATAACTTTATAACATGATGTCAACTTTAAAAAAATCCTAATATGGTCCCTTTAAAGCTTCTGCAGTGCAGAATTTTTCCAAGTATCCTTCCAAAAACCTGAAAGGGAAATTTGGGATGGACTTTTATCCCATGTGCAAACTAAAACGTTTACCGTTGGTGATGAATAGTCTTTTCATCAAAAGAACCCTTTGGTCAATGTTTAGTTCATATATCTTTTGCTTTTGTTCAGATGACTGAGTGGCTACAATGCACTTGAGCTGACAAGAGTTAAATCTAATTAACATTTTCATCATGATTTTCCAAGCAATTTTACATTTACCAGTACCGATAAAATGCACATAGTAAGAGTATGAGTGTAAAAGTCCTTTTGGAGCCATGATTGACTTCCCTCTGCTGCCCTAATATGGTAAAAACTGAGATTGCAGGCAGTCTGATCCACTCGTACAGACGCACATGCACTAAAAAAAACCTCAACCTCAAAAGCACCTCATCCAGTCTTGCAGAGCAAGCGGTTCGATCAAGTGTAAGCTACAAGCTGCGCTCCGAGTGACATCACAGACAGGAAACAGGAAGCAAACAAAGGTTTCCTCACTTCCTGCGTCTGACCGCCAATGACAGAGCTCGCAGAGGAACAAAAGTGACAAACGTTGCTCGGGTGGGTATGACCTCTTCTCTACACACAAACTCTCCTCCTGCAGATTCTTTGCACACCTGACCCACCTCAGATGCTACATCCGAAACTAACCTCTTCCACTCTAAGTGTCTGAATCTAGACTCGGTTCTTTACAACAATAAACAGCATGCACACACGTGCAACAACTTTGGGAAATAATTCACAAGCTGAAAAGATACTTCAGAAATAATTTCTGTTCAGGAATACGCTGCTTTCTTCTTTGAGACGTTTCAGAGCCAGCTGGCTGACCTCGTGTCCTGGTCTTTATCCTGAGCAGCAAGACTGAATCGGTCTTTTCCATTGTAGATCATCTAAACCCACCACAGAACTCTTGCACAAAATGTCTCAGCCTGCTCTGTTTAAACACCATGGTCTCAGTTGTCAAGCACTCACCTGTTTGCAGCCTCCTCTCTGTCCTACAGAGGATATAGCAACAATGAATGAAGCGTTGTGTCCCAACTGAATGTGCGCACTTCTTTCTTCAACACTCGTACACTTACTTTGCTCTCTCACTTCCATTCTTTCGCTCTTTTTCACCCCAATCAGGACAGGTCTTTGCAGGCTGCCTCATTCCTCAGCTTACTTACATTGGGCAGGCACCTTCTTGTCCAGACAAGATACAATTATACCCAGTTGAGAGTCCTAACGTGAGCCTCCAGCGGCCCTGCATGTGCGTGGGGCGCTGATTGTTGGGTGCAGGCGGCCAGGTTGGGACATGTTATTCCTAAGTCGGAATTCCATAGCTGCAGGGCTGCGGCGATGTTTGGAGGAGGGTGTGCTCACGCTTCACCTTACCAAAACACACACCACACACTGTAATCTCATGCATGTCCGTCCTTCACAGAATAAGCTTGAAACACACATTCCTCAAGTCGAGGGAGGCTCCATAATGAGCAGCTGAAGATTTTTATATAGCCTCCAGGTAGGATCGAAGAGTTGAGTAGCAAGGCTTTTATTAGGACCAATGGGTCCTAATAAAAACTCAAGCAGCGTGAGGTTTTACGGCTGTTTTAGTGCCACTTCGTCGTGTCAGCAGTTGCTGACAGAAAATGTAGGTTTAACGTTCTCTTTCTTTAAAGAAATAAGATTTGCTTTTAACAAAAAAGAAGACATATTCCTGCTTTCAGCAAACAGTCCAGCCCATGATACTCTTACAAAGCGCTCACACTTTTCTCTGTTTCCTCTCAACCTGTTGCAACATTTCAATTCTTGCCATCAACCTGCTTCGTCCATAGTATTACCTTATTTTTATGAGACAGACAAGCTTGTCTGTTTTAAAAACATATGTCACCAATTCAACTATCAAGTGTGACCTTTAAAAAAAAGATCTGAGAGACTTCCTGGTCTTGAGTGTTGCTGAGCCGTCTTGGACAAAATAAGAAAAACTGGGAGATTGTGGGAAATTTGTTTTTAGAGTTGATGAAATTATTTCAGGTATTATGTCTGCTAGCCTCGTTGTGGAAAACTAGAAACAATGCATGTGATGATCAGCCATGTAAGAAATACATTTAACATTTCAAAAACTATTCGCATTGCGCATCATGCTTCTTCTAACAAGAGCGTGGGTGAGAGTTTGAATCAATGGGTCACACGTAACAGCATCACATCATGTATAATATTGCAAGACTTCAACCAAACAAACCGAAAGTCATAGTATTTACATTTTTACAAAAATAACATTTGGAGAGCTGAGCTGGTGATGTTATCAGCTTAGTGTTTAAAGCAGAAGTTGATAAAAGACATTCATTCAATAAACTAACGTGGGTGGTGTGCTTTTTGCCAGTTGAGTAATAAATTTCAGCTCCACTCATGTTAACATTTTTTTTTAAAACTCTGGCATTTGCACATCCACGGCTTTTGATTGTTTCATCTATACTTTCAATTCTTGATAGCCAGTAAAACCTCCATCTGCTCTCAGTTTACATAAGCTCTTTTCATGCATGTCCTTCACAATCAGTTACATCCCTCTGCCCTTTCATAATTTCTGTTCCCTATTTTTCCACCCTCTCTGTGCACTAAGAGTACTTTCTATTCCCCGTGGCTGGCAGCCGTCAAGGGAAGCCCACTTCCTCATCCTGGAACTCCCCCGAACCCCAGAGAGTCACAGGATCCAGGTCGACCAACCAGAGAGCTGCACACACAGCCGCCAAGCTGTTTACAGGAAGTGGACAACAAGCCTTTTGTGTTCGACTTCTATAAAAGGATATTCAGAGGAGGACTTCCTGAAAGGAGTCCTGGAGCTGACACACTGTTCACTTCCACCACGTCTAATTAACGAGCACCATCTCATCCCCCATGGCCAGATATTAGAACATACGGTAAACTTTGCCAGTGCTTTTCACCGCACCGCTCTGGTTACAAATGAAGCATAAAGTCAGAGTGCAGCTGCCTACCTTATCCTGTTATGCAAACAGCTGCCTCATCCCTCTGTCAATATTTTAAGGACTGAAAATCATAAATCTGACAATCAGGGAGTGTGAGCCAGGTAGAAACGTGACCTCAGGACACACAGTCAAGATGCGTACACTATTCTGATTGGTTGAGCAGAACGTAGGGTTAAGGGCTAAAAGTCTAAAAGGAAAAAAAAATCACAGGTACAGATTTTAGACATGATGCATTACTCTGTTGGTCCCACCTAGTTCCAATTTCTGTTTAAGATCAGAGGTATGACTGGAATGAAATCACACATGAACATTTTACTATCATTTTACAATTAACATATGCCTGTTATTCTTCAAAAAAAAAAAAAAAATAAAGTAGTAAACTTCAATTCTATTTATTTCAGGTTGGATCTTTCTGATCTTTTAGAGTAGTTACATTGTAGCACTGTCACTGTTAGTGTAGCAAGAGTAACGTGGTAACATTACACTGTAAAACATATTCACTACACTTGGAGCCAAATTATCTTCGCATTGTTAAACTTTTTGTGTTGTTTTCATGAAAACGAGGCTGGGTTGTGTACATTTACTGACGTCAGACTCACACTGACAACCCTGGAAGCTCTACTGAGTTTTAGTTCGTTTTGTTTTATATGTATGGAGTAAATACTTTCATACTGGAGAACAAAAATACTCTCTCTGCAGTGTTGCAGAAACAACAAATGACAAGAGGGGGACAGATGTTACATACCCGCACCAGTCGGCCAGAGAAGCAGGCATTCAATTTAATGAGGCTCAACACTCCGTACAGTCCCACCCTACTTTTAGGTCAAATAAATTTCAATTGTGAAGCTGAAATGCTGGAATAAGGTATTCCAGCAGGAGCAAAGCAAAAACAAAAAGCAAACGCCGCCTTCTAACACACAGCCCCAGAGTTTGTGTGTGTTTCGCCGGGAGCTCCCAGCTGAGTTTTCTGCACCCCCACCCCCCAACGCCAACTTTCTGTTGCTCTGCCTGGGGAGGAACCGGGCTGAGAGGAAGCGAGACGGCGCAGGCGCACAGTGGCGACTCACTACCTCGCGGCTTCCGAAGCACTGAAAATGTTGTTCACGGGAGCAACCGCGGAAGAAGATGTTTGATTTTCAGAATAAAAAAGATTCTGACGGTAACGCTACTTCCCTCAGTTTAGTATAAATATCACATAATCAAAATGTAAATATGCTTTAGATGTTCAGTTTGACAGCAATTTGGAAGCGCTTTAATATGAAGTGTATTTTTTTATTTTCTAAAACTAAATTGGTAATTTTTATGAAAATAAAGTCTGCTGATATGTTAATACATAATAAAAAAATCCAATTTATTTCTACTCAC
The DNA here is from genome assembly GCA_010277015.1 of Poeciliopsis turrubarensis. Classification (NCBI taxonomy): domain Eukaryota; kingdom Metazoa; phylum Chordata; class Actinopteri; order Cyprinodontiformes; family Poeciliidae; genus Poeciliopsis; species Poeciliopsis turrubarensis. The sequence goes on from VMRN01000055.1 coordinate 21,336, forward strand.
ACATGCGGTCTATATTAAACAACGTACTCTCAATACTGCCACACACTTGGACTTCATTCTGAAATATTCATTCAGTCTCTGCCTGATCGACGACAAAACACGTAATAAGTCCAGTAGTTAGAACCACAGTTTGGATCAGCTGAAGAATCAACCCAACTCTCGACTTCAGAGTGTTTATTTTGAAAGTCTACACCGGAAGTGCTACTTTATAACATGTTTATACTCTCAGTGACTCACGACTCAAAACATCAACAGCGCTGACATTTTGGTTTTTGAAAACTCGGCGAGGGAACTGAAAGTATGAATAAAACTGGCTGAAATTGTCTGTTAAAAATGCAACATTAACGCAGCGCTTGAATGAACCGTTGTTCGTTTGATGTTGTCCTGCTGACGTCACTCAGCGTAGAAGCTAGCTAGAAGTTGCACTTATTAAAGTCGTCACTTTATCAGATACACTTTCAATGCGTTTTATTCTCCTCTACGTGCAGCAGGCATGTTTTCCCGCTGGTGGAAGTTTGGGAGACACGGACTCACCGACGTGGACCTCTTCTCAGACGGCTCTGAGTCCGCTGCGGAGACTCTGTCCCAGGCCATCCGAGCTGCTGCTGCCTCCCAGGAGCCGGATGCGGATGGCAGCGTGTTGTTCGGCCAGCTGCGGGGCACCGTGGTCGGGCTCAGATATTACACTGGTGTGGTGAGCATCGGTTCTTTAATCATTACACCTTTCTTGCTCCTTCATGACATCTCTTGTCATAGATGTGATCAGAGATATCAGAAAAGGGCAGACTAGCTCTAGTGGAAGAATATCAAATTAAAATAATATTGGGCCCCTGACTGATCCTTGTGGAGCCCCACATAGTGAAGGAGTTTTCTAAATATGACTGCTTCCTGTGTCTGTTGCTCCAGGGGCATTTCAATAGGCAATTGACTACATCATTTAGTTGCAATGTTGTCAAAATTTCCAAGAAGTTGTTTGTTAAATCAAGACTTGATTTTAAATAACATTTAAAACCTTTTCAAATGTTCCCAGGATTATGCATTTAGCTAAAAAAAAATTAATTAATTAATAAAAAAAGAAGAAAATTACAGCATTTTGAAAACCTGAAATTTTGGTGCCAGTGCATGGCTACAATCCAGTAGATGCCCACCTACCATCGGCAGTGTGAATGTGTGTGTGAAGCACTCTGGGGTTCTCTGATCTTGATAAAGCATCACATTAAAAATATGGTTAACCTCTGTGATAAAAAAAAAAATGCATGGATCAGATCTCCACAGGGACGGCACTTGTGAAGAGAAAGAAAAAACATTTTCCTGAACAAGTGAATTAATGCTTTGCTCCCTGCATAGGTGAACCGAGGGGAGATGGTGGATTTAGTACGGGAGCCTCATAATCCGTACGACAAGAATGCGGTGATGGTCACCAACGTGCTTGGCAGACAGGTGGGACACATCAGAAAGGAGCTGGCTGCAGCCATGGCGCATGTTATGGACAACAACTTGGCTAAAGTAGAGGGGTGAGTTGTGACTGGCAGAATAATTTTAGTCAAAGATCGTCGGTCGGTTCAAGCTGAATGTGCACGTCGTTGTTAGGGTGGTGTACTCAGGGACCAACAACAGCTTCTCCATGCCGGTCACGCTGTCGTTCTTGGGGAGCGAGGAGAACAGGGACGCTGTGGTGAAGCACATGGCGAGTCGAGGGTTCAAACTGGACGCAGACGGAGGCGGAGCCGCAGGTACGCGCTCTCCTCTTGGATCTCATCTTCTGCATTCTGACTTGTGGTGATCGCCATTGACCTGACTGCTCACAATTTCAGGCGCAAAGGGGAGATCTTTTGGCAGCCCGGGTTCTTCGTTTTCCTTCAAGAAAGGCGTGACCATCCCACTGACTGCAGAGGAGGTGATGAAATTGGAATTATACACTTGACTGAAGCTTAAAGGGCAAGATCAGGAAAGATCCTGGTGGTCTGGAGTCGGGCGTTGTGTTTAATTGTAATTTGTGCTGCCTGTTTCCAGTGGTATGAAACATTTATTTCAATAAAAGTGTTTTCAGTGTCAGAAAGACCTGTTTGGAGGCCATATTTGGTAGAATATATTGCTTTAAGTGTGGTGAATGCAATTTCTGCAAGCTAATACTATATCTGGCTTGTTGGATGGCCTTTCCCTGCCTTTATTGCCCATTTTGGATGTGCATTTTAACTCTTCAGAGTGATATATGTTTGTTAAAGAAGAAAATGAGCCAAGAAAATCCCTGTTCATCATAGCTGATATCACCAGGGCAATATTCAGCAATAGTAGCATTTTGTGTTTCTCTTTGTCTTCCAGTTAAAGAACGCCTTTGACAACTTATTTGAGGGTTTGATGCAGAGCAAAGATGGGGAGAAAGAAGCAGCCGAGGTGAGTTGTGTTGTTGAAAGCTGGCCTGCACTATCACATATAATTGAGGATCATTGTTATATTCAGCAAAATCTCTTTAACTTTATGAATTTTATATTCTCTGATTTTTTTTTTAAATCAAAAGACAACGGTGCTGTTTATTTTTTGTAAGAGGCTCAAAACAGGCATCTAATCTGTCTGCAAGTTTTGTTTGTTTGCCATATGTGCAGTTAAAACAGGTTTGCACTGATTCTTTAGTATTGTTTTGTGCTTTTCAATAAAATACGGTACGATCGTCGTATTGGAGGTTAATTGTGACCTAATAATAAGTGACGGTGTCAGCTATCCAACAATCTGACACGGCCCAAATCGGGATTGGCAGGTCGGGCTTTTTAAAGATCGGTGATTGTTCAGAAACCTGTAACTGATGCACTTAATTTGTTCTGACTTCACACAGATGGATGTGATTTTTCAGTTTTAGGTGACTTTTGATCTTAAGGGGAGCTGAGTAAATGGGGGTCAGGGCCTTCCTGTTTTGTTTTGTTTTTTCTCTCTTTCTGTTCCATCACCCTGTCCACTGCATTTGAAATGAACCCAAAACCATTTCGAAACCCAAAGCAATCAAAACATCTATATCAAGTAGAGTGTTATAGTGACAGCCGTAATGCTCTACTTGTGAAAGTAAATCCGTTGTTCTTCTCCAGCTATTCTAAGTGCATCGCTGCTGCTAGTACTAGTTAAAAAAAAAAAAAAAAAAAAAAAGAGGTACTGTGAGTTCATCTGTGGCTGTATGTGTCTGCAGTCTGTGGCCACGCCGCTGCTGCCTCACCAGAAGCAGGCGCTGTCCTGGATGTGCGCTCGGGAAAATAAAGACACGCTGCCGCCGTTCTGGGAGAAGCGAGGCGACCTGTACTACAACAGCCTCACGTGTTTTTCCGCCAAGGAAATACCAGAGCGAGTTCGGGGGGGAATACTGGCTGATGACATGGGGCTGGTGAGTGATGAGCCCCAGAGCACGTATGCTTAATTTAATCATCGTATCCAGGTGATTATTTTGTTCTGTTTCAGGGTAAAACACTAACAACCATCGCTCTGATCCTTACCAACTTCCACAAAGGGAAGCCCTTGCCTGTGGAGAGATGTGTAAGCTGCCACATTGTATCACTTTATTCTGTAGGACAGGTAAAGTCAGTGATCATAACAGGTTTGCCTTTGTATGTGCAGGATGGGCCAATTTCACCTACCAAAGCTAAGAATAAGTCTCTGGAAGGCTTTAAACCGCAAGGTACTGGAAGGCTATTGGTCAGCTCTTTTACTACTAGAGATAAATAAAAAATAGATTGATGCAATTGTTTTTATTTCAGGGAGCAGCAGTGAAGTTAATTCAGCAGGAGAAAGTTCCCACTGCTCGGCCATGTAAGCCTGCTTTTACATTTGTTTTATGAATTCCTGTTTCACTTTGCAGTTTCAGCTTTTTCATTCGAACTCACCAGCGTGTAATTATTCAGCTTCTGCTCACTTAGACTCAATTTTTTGAATGTGCTTCAGTCCAAAGGGGGACGTGATCGACGCAGCAGACGTGGCGCTGGTAGAAGATGAGCCTCCGAAAAGTAAGAACCAATTTACAATCTGGCCATTTTTCATCTATCTTTATTCAACTTTTCGATTTGTTTTTCCTCCTTTTAATGGGTCAATTTTTTTTCTTTCTGGCCCGTCCGGCATGCAGGCATCAGCAAAGAGAAGCACAAACCCACGAAGCGCAAACCCAGCAAAGGTGCAAGCTCCCTGGAATTTGCTGCCCTCATCTCACAAGCCAATGAATGTGGCTTTACTCAGGAGTATTCCTGCTGTCTAAAACATTTATTACTGTTTACACAGAGGGTCCGGTGTTACTTGAAGATCTGGACTTTGCTGCTGCCTTGAGTTGCGCGACGTCGGAAACCACGCCAAAGAAGAAGAAAACAACAGAGAAGAGCAAACTTACACAGAGTGAGTTCAACCCATTATGGTGGTTTCTGCCCCCTCTCAACTCTGCGCTCGGATTCGGCCAAAAGAAAACGTGAGATTTGTTATCAACACCAGCCATTTTGTATATGCAGGTGTGGAGATGTCCGTCTCTGAAAGCACAGACGACTTATCAGCGAAGGCAACTCTCATCGTCTGTCCTCTCTCCGTGCTCAGCAACTGGCTGGTAAGAACACACAACTTTCTATTTTCTTTTTTCTTTAGATTTTTTTCCAGGTGGCATTGATTTGGATGCTTTGGGTTTTGTACCATGTTTTGTTTCTCTGTGCAGGACCAGTTTGAGCAGCACCTCCGGTCCAATGTGAAGCTCAACATCTATCTGTACTACGGTTCTGAGCGCAACAGGAGCAAGACCTTTCTGTCCTCTCAGGATGTGGTGATCACCACCTACAACGTCCTCTCAACCGACTTTGGGGTGAGTTGAACCACGAAATCCACAAAGAAAGGAAGAAGATGAGTATTAAAGAACTTTAAGTCTCAGAACTAAGGTTCAAGTGTAGGTTTTGATTTGTTAATAGCAAACATTATATGTTTTCTTTTCAGAATAAGAGTCCTTTACATGGGATCAATTGGCTGAGGGTGGTTCTGGACGAAGGGCACATCATCAGAAACCCAAACGCACAGATGAGCAAAGCAGTGCTGGAGCTGAAAGCTCAGAGACGTTGGATTCTTTCAGGTACAGTGACACCCAGATACAGTTTGAAATAAGAAAGAAATGCTCAATAATTTTGCTGTGATTCAAGGTTTTGTAACAGAACATGTTCAGGTGTTTTTTTTGTTGTTGTTTTTTTTTTTTCAGGGACTCCCATCCAGAACAGCGTGAAGGACTTGTGGATGCTGCTCGCCTTCTTGCGGCTGAAGCCCTTCGATGTGAGGGAGTGGTGGAACCGGGTCATCCAGAGGCCCGTCATACAAGGGGACAGAGTCGGCCTGCAGTGAGTGCCCGCGTCAAAGCGCAGCGACGCACTTCTGCAAAAAGTCCACTAGAGGGAGCAGTTTAATCAGACAGATTCAGTGCGAGTGGAAATATTTTTGTATCTTTTTCAGTTGTGATGCAGCAGTTTGCCGATTCTTGACACGCAGGGTTCCTTAAAAAGGAGGTCTGGTTTATGAAGTTTTTGGGTGTGGAAAATGACAAGCTTTCCATACCAAGTTTGCCATATGGTATGGAAAAGCATTTGTATTATCAGGCGTTTACTTTTGAATCTCACTGGCTGCATGATGAAGACCAGAATTTTGCAATGGTTAAATTTTTTGAAAGATACAAATAGAAGTGATATTTATGTCCACAAATCAGTCTGTCTGCTTGTCCTTTCGTCTGTCCATCCTTTGCTATTTAAATCTCACAGTCACAAACAGACTAACTCTCAAATTTGAGATTGTAAAATATGTAGAAACCTTGACTGCTATTTATTTCTCCTAAAATGATCCTAGTTCTAAAGTTTGACTAAGTATTTCTCATTGTACCATCTCTACTCAGGGATATGAAGGTGTTGCTTATGTGTTGTAGGAACCTCCAGAACCTGGTGAAGTGCGTCACCCTGAGGCGGACCAAGAACAGCGAGGTAAACGGACGCCGCCTGGTGTCTCTGCCCAAGAAGACGGTTTACGTGGAGCAGGTGGAGCTCAGCCCGCAGGAGAGGGAGGAGTACGAGCTGGCCCGCAACGAGGGAAGACGCACCATCGGCAGGTCATAACTCGGCCGTGGAGTTACGATTTCAAAACAGCGGGAAAATTAGCAGGGAGTAGCTGCTCATATAATATTTAGCTGGGTATTAAAGTTGATGTGTCGTGTTTAATCTACATCGCCTGTTATGTATTGGTATGTGCGTTTGCATTTTGCAGGTATGTGGCCGAAGGATCCGTGTTGAGGAATTACGCCGACGTTCTCGCCATCTTGATGCGGCTGAGACAATACTGCTGCCACCCTGATCTGATCGGGAAAATAGCCGCAGATTTAGGTAAGCTCTCCGGTCTGTGTCCGTGATGTCACTCAGAGGTCAAAAGGTTTCTGAAAACGCTCTGGTTTTTGTTTTTTTTTTTTTTGTTTATTTTTTTGTCCCACCATGCAGCCACAGCAGACACTCCAGCGGAGCTGCGGCAGCGGCTGATGGAGAAAATGCGGCTGGTGTTGGCCAGCGGATCGGACGAGGAATGCTCCGTGTGTCTGGACTCCATCCGAATGCCCGTCATCACCCACTGCGCCCACGTGTTCTGCCGGCCCTGCATCGCACAAGTCATCAGCAGTGAGCAGGTCCTCGGCGTCAAGCGGTGGGGCAGGAGGGCTGCCACTAGATACCAAACGTTTACTCACGTTTTTTTTCCTTTTCATCTCGCTCGGTGGGATTTCGTAACAGAAGGCCCGATGTCCTCTCTGTCGAAGCGAAATCAAGACCAGTGAGCTGGTGGAGTTTCCTCCAGAGGAGATGGAAGATGAGAAAAGCGTGAACTCTGACAGGTGGAGGACAAGCTCAAAGGTAAGAGCGACGCATCGAGGCTGAAATTCAGCTGAAGGAGAGATTTTGATTCTGGATTCTTGTTTTTGTTAAAGTTTTATAGTGGAATACATTAATATGGAAACGTTTTTGTAATTATCTCATATGAATTACTTTCATTTTGATCTTTAAAATACCCAAATTTCCACACAACTTTATATTTCAGTCCATTCCATTTAATTTTTTTTAATGTTAAATGATGAATGTTTTGGTCAATTGAGTCGCTCTTTTACCAAATACTGTTTTACTCGACGGCTGCTTTTTACTTTTACTTAAAAATATATTGAAGTAGTGCTGCTCTTGCTTCAGGAAAATTTTTGGCTGCTTCAGATGAACAGATATGGACAGTTTCTGAAAAGTCGATGCGTTTCCTCCTTCATGTTTGCAGGTTCAAGCGCTGATGGGAAACCTGCTCCGGCTGCGGTCTGAGGACATCAACATCAAGTGTCTGGTCGTTTCTCAGTTCACGCGCTTCCTCACCGTCCTTCAGACGCCGCTCAGGTAAAAGCAGAGCGCACGTCACTCAGTTCATCACCAAAGCAGGCTGTTCATACGTTCCTCCTCTGTGCCAGGGAACACGGTTTCAGCTTTGTGCGTCTGGACGGCACGATGAGCCAGAAGAAGAGAACTCAGATCATCCAGGAGTTTCAGAGCTCTGCGGCGGACAGCCCCAAAGTCATGCTTCTGTCGCTGAAGGCCGGAGGGGTGGGACTGAACCTGACCGCAGCGTCTCGTGTTTTCCTCATGGATCCTGTGAGAGCACACCTCTGCAGCAGGCACATGGATTCAGACCGAGAAACGCCTCGTGCATTTTGATTTCAGTAAATTATTCTGAGAAAAGAGACAAAGAAAGAGTTACAAAGGGCTGTAAGACACAACTACTGGTCATAGGACTGCAGTGTGACTTGTTTATCTAATAAATAAATGAAGTGAGGGTGATTTCTATCAGCATGGCTGGAGATTCCTAAGTTTAGTGAACTAAAAGGGAATCATGCAGCTCTAAACGGAGGAATCTAATCATCCAAGAATTTTTTTCTTTCTTTTAATCTGCTGTTTTTGTCTCTTTCAGGCTTGGAACCCGGCTGTTGAAGAGCAGTGTATTGATCGCTGCCACCGTTTAGGCCAGGAGAGAAATGTTGTCGTCACCAAGGTCAGAACTCCCGTCAATGAATGGATGTTTGCGCAGCAGCATCACTGTGTTTTTCACCGAAATCCCATTAAGTTGCTGCCTCAACGGCGTTTCCTTCGTTTCATTCTCGCTGCATGTGAATAGTTTGTTTAGCTAATTAGCGCGTCTGCTCCTGCAGTTCATTGTGAAGGATTCGGTGGAGGAGAACATGGTGAAGATCCAGAAGAAGAAGCAGGACATGGTGGAGAAGGCTTTCGGCTCAACCGATAGCGACAGGAAAACGTCTCGGATCGACGACATCAGAGCTCTGCTGGAGGCGTAGACGTCCGGCGGCCAACGGAGGGCGTTGGCCGCTTTACGCGTTTACATTTAACGTGTCCAGATAAAGAGCATTTCATCTGGACGTGTGATTTGCATAAAACTGCAGTAAAAACTAAAGAGCTTAAGTTCATACCTTGTTTTGCTAAAAGAGATAAATAATGCATTTCTACGGTATGAGGTTTATGCTCGAGTTGCTTGAACAAATTTCACCAGTTGTCGCAATGTTTGGATGTAATCCAGTTTTGCAATACAACATTCAATTTCTTGCCACATAGCTTTCAGAAAATAAAAATGGAAGAAAAAAAGTGTTTGTACTGGAAGTCCTTCCAATTACATTTTTGGTTGTCAATATTTAGCTGCACCCTTCCAAGAGGAACTTAATTTTGCAGAAAGCTACTACTTGAAGAGGAAAATGCTGCAGAGTAAAACCTGTTCAAGTAAAAAAAAAAGCAATTCAAACTGAAACCAGACAAGCAGAATATCTGGTGAAAGCTGCATAAGGGGATCAGAATTGAAGGTTTCAACTTAAGCTCACGTTTAATTTGCCATTTTCAGAACTAGAAGGTTTCGTGATCTAACTTTTACTTCCGAAACGATGCAGATATTGCAGGCTTGAGTATCAGCTGACAAAATATCAGCATAAATCATATATTCACCTTCCTAAATTAAAAGCCTAAGGTTTTTGTGTTTTTTTTTTTTTTTCCCCAAAACAACTTTTTTAGCAAAAAAAAAAAAACATTCACTTGGGTCATTATTTTAGGACAGTGATAATGTTACAAGTTGTGTGGAATGTTAGAAAAGTCTTGGAACAACTGACTCTCCATTATAAATCAGTGGAGATGTGTTCGGGTCACAAGCACTGCTGGATGGAAATGCCAGGTTTCAGATTTTACATGCTGGCCGACCAATTTCTGATATCAATATCAAAATATGACACCCGATTTACAATTAATAGCCATCTTATTAACAAAGGTTATGTGAATATTAACAGAATATTGTATGTAAAGCAAGTTCTTAAATTTCTTGAGCACAAAGACCCCTCAGAGGGAAACATCAGTAAAAACAGAAGAACGGCAGCATATTTTTTTTCCACAGGTTTATTTTATTTTTAAAGGTGAACAGTTAACAGCTGCATCAAAAGATGTCACAGCAACAATCATCCACTTCCACACGCCTCTGAGTGGGCTTACTATCGCCTCCGACACGTTTCCTTTTGGGAGTGTGTGCAATGGACGGAGGAGTGAATCATCAGGTTACACTTTGACCAGCAGGCAGGTAGAAGCAAAGTGGCTGTCGGCAGCGAAGGGGGAACGGGAGGAGGGATTCACAGAAATGTGTCACTAGCAGCAGTTGCGGTCAGAGAGGTTTTGTAAATGGTGGGCAGGCAATAAGGCAGCTGGTTACACTACAGATAGGAAGTGATGAAACGCCGGGTACGGCCACGAACACCAAAACGACTCCAATGGAGACGGACATGCGGAGCACCAGAGGAGCGCACAGAAACGTACATATAAACCTTTACATCACCTGGGTGGAAGCACTTAGACTCGCTCATCAGCTCTGTGCCATGCAAATACAAACCAACACGACACCAGACGACGCACAGCTGAAGTTACAGGGAGCCGGTGAGCGTCAGAGGCACAGACAGAGACGCTGCTGCTCTACGCACTCCTGAGCTGAACACTGTTGTGTTAAAGTCATGGCTGAGGGGAGAAAGGATCGAGCCTGTTGCATATGTGCTTTGTAGTCTAGAGACTTATTGCATGTATCGTAAGGAGCTGTGGAGGTGAATGCATTTTTTATTGAGCGAAATGCTCAATTGTGCACTCTTGTGGCAGAGATTTGTGAATAATTCTCATAAAAGGTGGTGGAGGAGGAACGGTGCATCCAAGAAAAACGGCTGCACAAAGCGGAGAACCCAACAAATTAGACCAACAAAAGGAGCAAAACAAAATAATCCAACAGAGGTTTTGAAATGAGAAACCCACGCTAATCGCCAAAGGGGACAAACATTTTTTGGCAATGAACAGATTTTGCATGAAGATTTTACACACTTCCGGTGCAGCAGATGTCCCTTTCCGAGATGTTTGTCTACCTGCTCTTTGGTGCCTTTGGGTCGTTTTCCCGAACCTCAGCACGACCCAACAATTGGCAAAAGTGAATTGGGGAAAAAAAAGAAATGCAGTCAATTTTACAATATTTGAGGGGTGTACTTAGCCTCTTGTTTTACCCGTGCTGCACATTTAAATTATTCTAACATTCACAGTGCTTAGATTTAACATATACGATTAATCCTTTCTAGTCTTCATTCTGGCAACCGCATCGCTCTCTAAATATCTAAATTTTAGTAAGATTATTCTCCCCAAATCATGTCAAACTGTTTAAAGGGTACGTGGGGAAACAACTAAGTTTTATATTGGAGTGCATGGAAGATCTGCCAAACAAACCCTGCCAAGACAGAAGAATGAAAGCCACAACCCACCCACAACCCCCCATGTTTGGCTGAGCGGCGCCGCATCCCTCCCATCCCCCTCTTCATCCCAGAGCTCGGACCGGTGTCCGTCACGCTCCGTCGGCCGCGCGCTACTTGAGGAAGGAGTTGAGTTTTTGTTCGATGTTTGTGAAGGAGTCGTCGCCCAAGTAGTCGATCTGGCCCGCTTCCCAGCGCTGCTTCCTCTCCTCTGACGAAAGCCTCTGGGAGTGAGGAGGGGGAAACCTCGGCTGCTCTCTCGCGTCTTCGTGAAGCTCGCCCTGAAATGCAGGCAAAGCGAGAGCGAGTCGTTTAGAGAAACCTGACCAATGCTTTAAAAGGAGTGTTTTTCTCTGCTGCTTTGCTTTCCCTCAGCACAGCTTCCCCCCTCCTGCTTCTGGCTGCTCCTCAGATTCTGAGAGCATGAAGATATTTGAGCCGAAATGTCAAAAATACAGAAAATAAATGATCCAAGCAAGTAAAGCATTCAAGACTTTTCACTCAAATTGTCCCATCTTTCCAAGTTAGATTAAATACAACGAACATGTTCCTTATGAAGCTTATTCTAATAAAACATCATGTAAAAAAGATTGAATTAAAAAAAAAAAAGTTTGTGAGAAAGAAAATGACTTTGATATGATATACTGTGATCAGTTCATGCAAACCTCTAACAGCTCATCCAATTACAGTTTTCTTTTCCAAATTTTTCATAACGCTAAAGTCATTGAGCTCCGGTAAATTAGCGAAAGCTCATCACAGCGGTTTCTTCAAACAACCTGCCTAAAATATGTTCAGATGCATCAGTATGATATTTGCATCATATGATACCAATATCAATTACCATCTTACTGGTGCGTCAAGAAGTCGGCTGGCGGCCTGGTTCAGCCAGTTTGCAGCTCGACTGGCAAGCAACAAAATTCCAGTATTTTTCCCTTTCAATGGCTGCCCCATATTCACAAACAAACACCACCCCTCTTCGGTGGGGAAGTTCTTGCAGAATGAGGACTTAAATACATGCATGATACTCAAGTGGCAAACTTTAAAAATAAATAAATAAACATTTCAAGGGGCAAAAATGTAAACAAAAAAGCTTGTTTTCGAAAGGAGGCATGTTAAATGTTAAAACTCAGGAAGATGAGCTTCTTCTTGAAAATACTTGCTTAAAGTACTATTAAAAAAAAACAAAAAAAAAAAACATTTCTTCCCTGAGAAAGTGCAGAGTCACTTTCTTCTTCTGGTCGCCTGTATAAACTTGCCAGTCTGACACAATCGGGCCCAGCTCCAGACGAACAGAAAAAGCTCTGGGTTTTGGCAGTCCCCCTTCATGTGACTGGCAACTATTTCACTACAGGGCCGTTGCCACACACCGCCTGGAAACTCCCATCCTCCGCTGCAGAGCAACGTAACCGAGCAACACCAGCAGCCACAAACTTGACTTTAGGCACCAGACAATGCTGAGGAATGTGGGCTTAATTATTCTGCTCATGCCTTTTTTTTTTCTTTTTTTTTTCTTAAATCAACTGCAACATTTACTGCTACGCTTTAATAAAAATGCAGCCTTAAAGGAAGCATGAGAAAAAAAAACGACAGCCAGTTTTTGAGGGTTTCGACATGAGACGATTTTGTAACATGCTACAACAAATTTGATACATGACACATTTATAGGCATCTTTCTCATTGCTTCACTCCAAGCATACACACACACAAGCATACACACACACACACACACACACGCCGCAACACCGCCCGACACGTTCTGTTTCTGATTCACGCCGGCACGTACGGGACTGCTCTGGTTCACGAAGCCGCTGCTGAACGGGGCGTCGCCGTACGCCTTCTGCAGCAACGGCAGGACGGAGGCGGCGTACAGCTGCCACCACTGGAGCAGGTAGTTCGGGTGCATCTGGCACGGGTCAGGGGAGACGGAGTGACCTCTGACCTCGCCTCTCTGGGCGTCGTAGGAGTAGTTCCACGGCTTCACTTTGCCCAGAAAGTGCACCACCTTCGCGTCGTGGCCGTACCTGTTCGTGATCACAAAGGGAAAGACGACGGGTCAGTCGTTGGCAAACGTTACGCTGTGATGCCACGTTGCAGCCCGAATTTCAAACGGGCACAAAAACGCATTTGATTCTTGCGTCACATTTCACCTTCTTCAGAGCCTCTAAGGTGAGCAGGTTAATAATGCCGTGGTACTTTTACCATTTATAAACATCCAGTTATCAGCAAACTCCAGCACGGTTCAGTCACGTTTGAGTTGTCATGGTCGCAGTTGTTTTTTTTAGTGGGGCTTGCCATATTCTTTGCTCTGCATGCGTCCAAATTGCCTCAACCTGGAGATAACTTGCAAGGCTTAGCAGCAGTTGATCATTTCTGATCAGAGCAGAAACAAAACAACCAAACTGTCGCAAGGTCAAAGTGGAAAAGACGTGAATCCCTTTACGTCCAGTTTACGTAGCTCTGTTCTGTAAAATGTGGTTAATGTTTGCTGTAAAACAAACAGTTTTACTGATGATTTTACCACAGGCCTCTGATCTCTTAAAGTACTTTTTTGTTTGTTTAGATGGAGCAAAGGTCAGCCATTAAAGCTGCTGGGGCAGAAATATTATTCATGATGCAGAAGAGTGGACTTGGCTCAACAGGTCCACATTTGGTACCGTATCAGATGGTATTCACTTCAACACGCACAATAAAGGATTCTCATGGGCAAGCTGCAGAAAAGGGACGGTCTTTGTTTGGAGATCCACATAACCACACGTAATTAAAACCCAAAACCACCGACACACAACTATGCATAAAGAGCTGAACTGAACTGACCTTGGCCAGGCTTAAAATCTCCAAACAAGAAGCGCAGTTTCACAGTAAGATCTCCAGAAAAAGCTAATAAAATAAAAGTAAAAACTGGAGCCAGGACTCATGCTGCTCTTGTTTTTTTGTTTTTTTTTCTTTTTCATGTTATTGAGGTAAATACTTTTACTCTGCTTCAAAAAATATATTTCTTTGTCCCTATCACTTGGTTTCTTTACATTACAACCACAAACTTTCAGGCATTTTATTGAATGCGTTGCCTCAAGTCCAACACATTCAAATTTTATAGTGCTCTTCTGTCTAATGACCGCGTTACGCAATCTTAACGACACATCTTCATTTTGCAGTACGCAGGTGTCTTTATTTTATTTAATTTTTTTAACAAGTGGAGTCGAGAAACCACAGCAGAAATTCATTGTAAGGTGGAAGCAACAGAACAAAGTGAAAACACTGGTTCTCCTGCCCGTCACGCTTTCATAAAGTCTACATTTGCCAACCAACGGTTGTCCCGTCGGTCGATTCTCCGTGAAATCGTCACGGCTCCTGCAGGCCGAGGGGGTAAGTGAGACACCATGTCTCAGTGCATGAAACTGAAACGTGTGGGAGTGAGTACTGACTGTTTGAAAGCTGGCAGGTAGGAGTAGATGGCGATGCTGCTGAGGTTGTAGATAAACGGGAGGTGTTTGGAAATGTCTGCCGTCGCCCAGGTGTTAAAGTAGCTGTTGAGGACGCCCTGATCTCCACCTGCAGACACACCAAACCCAGGAAGAGGTCCGATTTATATTTATACACAAGAGTCGGAGCACAGAGCATGTTGTACATGAATGATTAGCAGCACAAATATGCATTCTGTACATTCCCATATACTGGCCATTATGTAAAAATAGAAGCAGAAAAGACGCGCTGTCGACACATCCGCCATGCTGTCAAGAGGCGACATTCAGCGAACATGTCAAGCGGGAAATGTCTCAGACGTTAAGCGCTAATGTCTGCAGTTAAACTATTCGTTTGTACTGTGAGCTAATTTCTTCAGCTTGCAAAGAATATCGCATTATATTTTCACATCTAGAACGTATCTGCAGACGATTTGAAAAAAGTATCGTAGCAGTCCTATAAACCTCCTGCACACCCAGTGAGGCAAATGTTTGCTTTCTTATGTTACTGCAAAATTGTAATGGCAGGTGAACGCTCTCTAGAACAAAGATTTCTCCCTCTTTAAGTTAAGAGTTCAATAGCCATCATCCACAAAGAATTTTCCTCAGCGAACAAGAGTATTTTAGTATCCATATCGGGTGATTTTCTCTCGATCCAACAGCTGAATAAGCAAGCACAAGGAAGCCCGTCGCCTTACCCTGCACTCCACTGGCACCATTTTACTTTTGGTGAGTTCTGACCCAGTCAGGATTTCCGATTCTGGATGTTTTGCTGGAGTCCATTTTAGGTTAAGGAATGGCAGAGAGATCCGAAATAAAAACAGAGTTTGAATATCTGATAGGAGTCTGTGGTCTGAACCTGGGCCAAATAATCACTTTGGTTTAAATAAATGCACTGAAACACGGGTGTTAAACTTTCAATTTGGTACATAATTTAGATGTTGAAACAATATATATATCTAAACTGTTTTATGAGAGGAAAAAAAACAAACAAACAAACAAACAAAAAAAACACAAGATGAGATCTTCATTCATTTACTGACGTTCCGAGTGAAACACAGACTCATTAAATTGAAACTTTTATCTGTTTCCATCCACTGCATATTGAGCAGCACTACCAAGACGCGTTGGATTTGTTTTTAAGCTCAAAATATCTGCATTAAAAGAAGAATAATTTATGCTACTGTGACAAAACAGCTTGGTATCTGCTTTCTTCCAAGCGCTCACCGTCAAAGCTGCCTTTTTCAGCGCAGAACTTAAGCAGCTCTTCATGCGTCTCTTTGGACGGCCTGAAGACAAAAACGCCGGAGTTGAAACAGTCGGGCCAACCAGGATCTGGGGCTGCAGACAACTCTTCCCTCTCAAAAAGCTCATCTATGTTGGACAGCACCTGCAAAACAACAAGAAAAACAACAGAACATAATTTACAAAAAATAAAATCCTCAAATGCGTTTAAAATGACGCATTAAAAACAGTGGACATCTAAGTAGGAAATGCATATGAATGAATCACTTTAAGCTTTAGACGTGTCGTTTTTCTTACCAGCGTGTCGGCATCCATGAACACACATTTGCTGTACTGCACGAGGGTCCAGCAGTGCAGTTTGGTGATCGTTACGCCCAAGTCCGGCCGCTTCATCAGAGCCAGATTAGCTGCGTCGCACGAATCCATGACGTCCACCATGATTACCTCGTCAAAAACGGAGTGCAGCGCATCCCTGAAGCACAGGCAGAGGGAATCGTGCCAACATGTGTAGCGGAGACGGAGAAAAAGCAGAACACATCGCTGTCCCGTTACCTGCAAGGCTCAGCAACATGAGGTCCGATGAGCGCCACCAGTTTCCGGGTCGTGCTGTGGTTCCGTAGCGACTGGCCAAGAACCATTGCTCCCTTGGCGTAGTTGTCGTTTGTGGCCAACGTCACAAAAGCTTGGTCTGCTTTGAAAAAGGAAATGAAAACAACAAAAGAGAGAGATTAGTTCAAGTTCTGCCAACTTGCCCAGAACCCCAATTTTTCAAAGTCACTCCATCCAGATGCCCAAATGCACCGAGTTCCCGTCACGCTATTGGGCGATTTGCCAGTTGTGTTAACAAGTAACTCAACAGGTGTACCTAACAACGTTTGCAGTGGGAGTATAGCATTACACAACAATACTGTCATTCTGAATAATCAGAGCAGCGAGTTCAGAACTGCAGTCCCACCCCATTGTGCCTCAGTTCACTTAAATCAGCTATTTTAGTGGAACTGAATAGTAAAGTAATGGATTGACCATGAAACATGCATGATTTTGAACAAAAATAAATCAGATTTAAACAACAGTTTTTGGGGGTTTTATATTTCAAAGCTACTTTTTGCATCAACAGACTTGCAAGTAAATCAGATCATCTCTCTGAGAATAATCCAATATACATTTTCGTCTTTTGTCCTCACTCGAAAGACATAAATCAGCTCCTTAACCTTGATGTTATGTTTTTATTCAGCATTTAATGAGTTCACATTTTATTCCATAAACACCACGGGGGGCAGAGGGGTATTCTGTGTAGCTCCTGAAGCCAGCAGGCAGGGATGGTCAAGACAAATGCTTCGGTTGATGGGGACTTTTGAGAAACCCGATCTGTGTGGCTGTGTCGCACGGTTGCTAAGGTCCGATCCAAGGAACTATAAATCGACTATCAAAAGGCCAGAGTGTAAGAGCGGGAGCCGCCTCCGAAAGGAGGGGGGGAAAAAAAAGAAAGACAACAAGTAGGAAGCGTGTGCTGAGCTCCCACAGCCTTATCTGTGCCTGCAGTAAACCTCCTGACCTCCTAACTAGCTAAAAAGCTCAATACACCCTGAATTTGAACTGGGTTTATAATTCAGTTTGACCAAGTAATGGATGCTTTGTCCAAAAACACATGGAATATATTTTATTATAATAGTTTCAGTGCTGTGCAGCATGTTAACATGCTAGTAGTAAACGCATTATGCTCCACAGGATGTTGACAGGTCGGATGGGAAAAACAAACAGTGAAGCCACACTGTGCTGCACGTCCACACCATGAAGCAATTACATCAAGTTTATTGAAAAATACCATTAAACAGGAAGTCGCTGGTGCTCTCTTTAGAAATAAAAGCATGCAAATACCCCCTCGAGGTGTCGATGTGGAGCTGAGACGTAAACCAGGTTGCATTTTGGAATCAGGACCATCGAACCAAACGACCCCCGTTCTCGGTTTAATCCCCACCAGAAACGTTAGAACTTGAGAGATGACATCTTGTCTCCAATTTGTGGTTCACGATTAAAGAATTACACAAACCATGCATGGTAAGATTTGAAACCAACGCCCCAATGTTGCACGTTGCAGTCAAATTAGTGGCGAGGACCGAGAGAAAGGGATTGTTTCGGCACATCCAGACGCTTGATTCGATGGCGGTGTGGGACGTTTATGAACCTGGCGAAGCCTTAATTCTCTGAATAGGTGCAGCGAAACATCAAACTGCAATCGTTTCCGTCGTCTACAAGAAGTGGCCTCCAGGTACACAGGCGCCAGCTTGCAGCAGCAGTTGTTGCATGCGTCTGATTGACAGTAAATATGGAGCCACGGGGTCTTTCAGACTGAGTTAAGCTGACTCATGTTTACAAAGTGACACACTCAGCTTCTGGTGATACGGGTAAGCAAAATGTTCCTCCACGTTCACCAAAGGTTCATTTATATAAGGTGACTTGTGCAGCTTTGAAGAACTTTGATATGAAGCATTTCCAAAAAATGTTTCAATCGTGGGCTGGCGGGAGAGTTTTTTTTAGGTATTTGGGCAAAATAAAACATTATAAAAAATACTTTCATAACAACAACAACAAAAATTTTAAAAACCATATCATTCATACTCCTGCTAAGATAACATGACTACTGCAAATATGCATTTTATTATTATTATTATTATTGTAATAAATTATTTCAAATACATCCTTAATTAAATAATCCTGCAATGCAAAAAACAAGCCACATTATGAGGCAATACTTTAGGAGAATTTCAAAGTATGTCATAAAACTGTTGCCTTGTGTAAATCAAAGCAGCAAAGGAAGTGTTTTAAGGAGAAGATTTGATCTTTTATAGAGAAATAGGCTGATAATTGCCGGTTATTTTATTGTGCTTTAAACTATGACTGTCAGTGTTTTATCGTTTGATTTATTTTCATCCAAACACCCCCCCAAAAATATGCTTTCTTTTGTTGGAGCCATCTGATAGGCAGTGCAAAGCAACTTGTGCTGAAAAAGCGTTGCTCAGTTACGGAGGAAACCCTGGAAAAGTACTAGGAAAAGTACAAACTAGTTGTTGATTTTAGTGGGGGTTCACAGTCGATAGTCCAGAGTCTCAAGAATTTGAGTTCTACATTTTATTTTATTTTTTATTTTTCATTTGAATTCTTTCCAAAAAAATAAATAAATAAATAAAAAACTGAAGATTATATGAAGGGACGAGCCGTGTGCAACCAAACACTTCTAATCTAACCCTCCACTCCCGAAACATCGGACATAACAGCAAACTTTGTTTGTGTTTCTTTAGTTTCGTGTTTTGAAGTAGAAATACTTTCCACTTTAAGTTTGTGGAGATGCATGCGGTTTCTCAACTGTGCTGCGCCTTGGGTCCACAATTTTATTTTGCTTAAGGTCATAAAACAGACAGTGTTTCAGAAATCCTCTATTTCTCTGTGAACAAGGCCTGCACACCTTGAACTGGATCCGTAACTTAGTGCAAATGTAAAATAATATCTTATGCTCCTTAGAATTTTTTTTTTTTTTTAAATAATTTTACAACTTGTGTGTTTGTGTTTACTTTTTGTTTGTTTTTTTCTTTCACTAGTGTAATAATCAGGTGATAAAAGCGTTTCAATAAGCTGCTCATAATGCCAAACTTTCCCAACCGGATGTGCTGCCGCCGAGTGACTCTAACTTGACTTTGGTCCAAATCGTTGCAGCAACTCATCGATTTCAAACATCAAAAATCTTTAGGAGGATCTAATAATAATAATAATAATAATAATAATAATAATAAATGACGGCATTATCAGTCCAGACGGAAACGCTTCTCCACAGACGCGGAGCCCGGAGAGCAGCGGCAGGTGTTGTTTTCCATGACGCTTCATAAATACGCGACATTTCAGGGGTTAAAAAAAAAAAAAAAAAACAGAAAGCAGTTCGCGCAGCTCCGGTCCGGTCCGGAGAGAGGCCGAGGTCCGGATGCCGAGGGAGCATCCCGAGCCGCGCGTCGTCGTCTCTTACCCGACATGGCGCGCCGAGGAGAGTCCGCCGGAGGTTCGGTGGTCGGGATGCGGCGGACGGCGGGTTTGCAGTGCGAAGGGCAGAGGAGCAGCAGCTGAGAGCAGTCAAACGCAGGAATTAAGCCCCACATTTTCCGGCCCATGTGACCGCCGACATCTGCCACGCCCCCTGCGTTTGTTTCCTTCAGCGTAAGACCGCAATTCATGTTAGTATGTCGGCGTGATACGAACAACACCTGGCGAATAAATCCCTGTAATATCACAGAAAAAAAACCATATATCTATATATATATATATATATTAATTTGAGTAACTCTGTGACTCTGTTAGACGCAGTTTTTATTTATTTTGAAGTAGATTATCACTTTCAGTTATTGATTACCCACTATTCAGTGTCAGACAGTTGATATATTACATAAGGCCCAAAAGACAAAAAAGCGATTGACAATGCATACGTGTTAGATGACCATGTGATTGCTGACAAAACAATCAATAAGGTTGCTTAATGTTTACATTCATTGTACTCAGGCGTATTTGTGGAAAGTTGAGTGGAAGAAAAAACTTTGGGAGGGGTGGGGGGGAAACAAAGAAGGTACCAAAGCGACATTGATATCAAGACAATTGTGAAGCAAAGCCTATAAAATGTAATAAGCGAGTTGACAGAAGCAGAGTCGAGGCTTCGAAAGCTGAAACCACACACAGACACCCATGCGCATGCACACGCCTACATACACACACACACACACACTCACACACGCAACCAGGAAAATTGTTTTCTTGCCGAAATAAACAGCTTAAAAACATCTCTTTGTGTGATGACTTTATTTGACATTTACTACTGTTTTAGAAATGAAAATCAAATTTTTTCCAATTCTGTTCTGATTTGTTGAGCTCATAGAAATACAATTTAAATTATCATTTTTGCACAAAAACATATATATATATATATATATATATATATATATATATATACTGCTCCTCTTTTGAAGCAAAAGTAGTGCTTTTAAGATGCAAGTTATTGTTTTCAATTGATTTTAAATATCACAATATGTTCTACATATCCTGCACTACAGTCCTGCATTTCAGGACTTATTCCAAGTTGGATTTTGCTTGAAATGTCTTGGATAATTCCTTTCACACACAAAAAGAAAGTTTCCACTTCTTCAGCAATTAGGGGATCATTCGTTCGTGTCTCAGCAGCGCCTCCAAGTGGTTGCGTGTCCACATTGCAGCTGGACGAGGCCTCGACCGCTCAAACGCAACCTGTTCAGTCTTTTTCATTCATGTTTAATTCACTGAAAGGGGACGTTTGAATACTTTTGTTTTCACATGAGTCGTGATGAAATGCTTTATGAATAACTATTCAGTCTACAATCTGTTATTTGAAATGCTTAAAAATCCTGAGTACTTATACTTCAACATGATTAGATTATTTTTGTTCTTTTTTTTCCTTTTGTCTGATTTGTTATCTTGTTTGTATTTCCTCTTAATTCATGTAAAGCACTGTGAATTGCCTTGTTGCTGAAAATGTGCCGTACAAATAGAATGACCTCACCTAAGTGAACCTGGAGTCTTGCAACACTGTGTCCTGCAAAGAATTAATTTGACGCACAGATGTCAAACCAGTCTTTGGGAGTTGGTATCTGGATGATACTAGTCATTGAGAATTGGAGTTTGACACTCTTGATGTAAGAAATTGTGTTTATTTGGAGAGGCAGCGGGCGTTTGTGCACACAAAATTAAGTAAAGGTATTTGGACGATGATCTGGTGTGAAGAAGGTGTGGCAAAAAGAAAAGCTAACTTCCCTCCAAAAATATCAGGAAAAGGCTATAAAACATTGCTGGATGCATCGGGTTGGATTTAAGGAAAGTTATTTTTAGCACGCGTCCAAAAGTGTAGCTTAAAATGCTGTTTTGAAAGGAATATGAGATCAAAACATCCTCAAAGAGTCTCATCAATTCCGGGTAAATTTGGTGATAATCTCCGCCTTTGAACCCATAAACTGGGTGTATTATAGACATTAATAATATCACTACTTTAGAATAAATTCAACATTTTCCCAATAAAAACCCACATACGTTTATTGTTGAACTACAGCATGTGCTATGAATGTGACAGATCAGGAAAGGGTACGGAAACCTACATTTTCTGTCAGTTTCTCACTAGTATTTTGTATTTTCCTCCACATGTGGTTTCAGGGTCAGTGAATAATGCAGGAGGCTTATGGAAAGTCTTAGCAGCTAAGAACTGATCTGGGTTCAGGACAACGCACCAGAAGTTCCCTTTGCACTTCAACAGACTGAGGGGGATCTTACCCGAGATCACCGATGGGGATGGGACGGTAACCGGAGATCGCTTGGGAGTCGTGGAGTGAAGCAAGGCCGATCAGGTGTCAGAGGAAGAAGAGGAGCTGAGGAAGAGGCAGCGTTTGCTCAGTGTGAAGGGTTAAAACGTAGATGTAATTTTAAACCGACGTATTTAATCTGCTGCTCTAAGACAAGATGGAAGATTTTGTTCAGAGTGCAGTTGATTGTGGTTGTTTTCAGCTGATTGGTTTAAAAGCGTAAAAACAGAGAACAGGAGGAAACGCTGGAACTGAGGGGAAAGAGTTAATCAACATCTTTAAAAAAAAAAAAAAAAGTCTTTAAAAGGAGGGGCAAGAAAGTAGGTGAAAGAAACAAAGGCACCAAAACCGCAAGCTGTTTTCTTCTCTGGACTGGTCTACTGTGGACTCTCTGCCCTTTCACCCTGCCTGAGATTGGATGTAAGCTCCTTATTCCTGCTTCACCCTTCATGCTCTAAATGTGATGAAACTCGATGCGTAATGTATGATAATAATGTGACCACATCTGCAGAAAACCCACAGGCGTTCAGACCCAAACTGTCAGGTTCAAGTTACAGAAATGGGGCTAAGTCTCCCAAGATTTAGCAAATACGAGACCAAGTCACGATTTAGCAAAGTTGTGCAAAGTTTCGCGAAATTAAGTTTCATGAAAACTTAATTATTTTCTGACATAAAAAGACCTCAATTGAATTTTTAAGTGTGTACATTTCACTGTTTTGGCATAACAGTGACAACATTGTTACATAATTTGTGTCTCACTGTGTACGTCTGCAGCAGGAAGTGTGCTCGATGTTTATGGCTAAACCTCCTGTGATCTGAACGCAGATTAGAGGAGCGAATGTAAGATTATCATTGGGTGAGCAAAACGTTCAAAAGCAACACAAATCCAGTGTGATTCGAGTTAACATATTTGAAATCTGTTATTTTATTTATTTAGGCTCTTTGTTTGTTTTTTTTTGTTTTTTTTAGGAAAACAATTTATGATTCTTACTTATCTACATCCACTTTCAATTTTCTTCGGAAATTAAAGATTTGTTTTCGTATTGTGATACTTCAGATTACTTCAGATTGCTAAAGCCTGGCTGTTGATCCCAAATGATTGATAAAACATATTTGAACACTTTTTGCTCCCCCGTTGCCTGACTCACAGATGAATGTCCTTTTATGGAATAACAGCACGATGACATGGTTAAATGTTAACTGTCCAGCTACGCCCGTCCCAGGTCCAGGCGGACCAAAGGTCCACTGTGAGCCTTCTTCCAGTGACTCCACCTGGGAGTGGTAATCAGCTGTCCAGCTTCTCCTCTATCCACCGTCTTTTCTGTACCAGCGTGAAGCTGCAGAGCTCAGAAAAACACGACTCCTGCGGCGAGGCCTTAAAACGAGGTACAAGTCACTTCCTCTTCTTCATTTTCACTTTAGTTTCTTTAAGAAAGCCTTAAAAGGATGATCTTTTAAGGCTTTCTTAAAGTGCTGACGCTTCTGAAAAGGTGCAAAACCTCTGAGGCGTGTCTAAAAAGTTAGTGAATGCTTTACGATTATTTGATCCATTGAAAACTTTCAGTAAATTTGCGTGCTGCCTTTGCCAGGATTTATCTCCCATATAAAAATAAAATAAAATTTGGAAATTTCTGTGGTTTTTTTGTGTGTGTGTGTGTGTTTTAGGTTGAAGAAAACAGGAGCCACCATGGAAAACCGCTTCACACAGATTTCCAAAGAGGATCTGGAGGACCTTAAAGAGGCCTTTGATAAAATTGGTCAGTTTCATTCTTTTTTTCTTTTTTTTTTTGTTCATCACACTTGCATGCACAATCTCAACTTGCAGATTTATTGCTGGGATTACAGACCATAGTTAGACTTTTACTGCCTGCTATAAAGCACATAACAGTACAAGTCTTATAAAAAAAATTTTACTGTCTGAATTGTTGCGTGTTTGTGAATAATGTTTCCATTTTCTATGGTGACATTTTGTAGATTTTATCATCTTAAGATCATAGTCTTTCATTTTAAAATGTTAACATAAAAAATGGGCTATAATGATAGTGGATATCGCACTGTAAAGATAAATCAGTTGGAGTTAGCGGATTACGGGTGTTAGCATGGCTCACTGCCCAGGGTGGCAAGGCCAGAGGGGCAAGATGGACACGTCCAGAAAAATGCTGGGCAAGTTTCATTTATTATTGATTTGCAAGTTCACTCTGAGGGGAGTGAGTGAGTGTGTGTGTGTATGCTGTTCACTGTGTAATCTCTGTAGGGAAATATAGAGAAGTTAGTGTGGGATTTGAAGTTCTAGTTCTGGTTAAAGGGTTGTTTCACTGTTTTTAAGGAACCTGGACTGCATTTGATCACTTCAAAACCTGAAACAAAATGACCTAATCTGAACTGGAGTCTTTAAGAAAAAGAACAGGAGATATGTAGTTTTTCTTTTTATTTAATAATAAAAGTTTGTGTGCATGACGGTCGGATGTGGGAAAGAAGCAGAAGGGGGTTGGGCAGGTGGATCCTGAAGCTGTTTGAATCGTATTATAAATGGACAGGAAGTCGATGCAGTGAAACCTTAAACATAATGTTGGGATGTAGTGAAAGCATGGAGGCATGAAGAAGTTCAGTTTATGGTTTGGGGATCTTGGAGTGCTGGACTGAAGGAATTTGACTAAAAATGGACCCTTAATGAGGGATTACCACATGAAGCTGATGCTTTTTTTAAATCTGGGAGTGATTTGTGCGCAGCTAAATATGCACACTCTATCTTGTTTTTCATTTTGACCATTGACTTTGACTATCTTTTAGTGAAAACAGTGTCAAAATCAGGAAGGATTTAACAAATTAAAAGATCAAGTATCATTAATAACCAGGAAAGAGAGGACATTCGCAGGAAAATAAGAGTGAAACCTGCAGAACTGCATGTGATTTTCACTGGTTTTGTTTTCCTTTCTTCGGCCGACAAAATAAAACATAAGCAGACTATAGTCATATACACACTCTATCACACTCTCAGACACAACGTGATTTAATAATTTCAACAAATGAGTTTATCTTTGCATTTTTTTTTTTTAGACAAGTGTTTATTGCTTTGAGTCTGTCCTTCTGGACTTTTTTATCCATTGTTGCACATGATTTGTTTTAAAAATATTTCTGAATTCAATGCAGTTGATCATCTGTGATTAAATGAAACCAGGTCTTGGTTGGAGGATAAGCATTCAGTCGTGTTAGAAGAAAGGTGTGGACAGTGAGAAATTGCATGGACATGCAGATGTGAGACTTTAGATCGTCATGGTTCTCTATATGTGGCAAGTTGCTCTGGCGATTAGTAGCTGGGCATCGAACCCAGAAGCCATTAATCCACCCTTTGCTGAATCATCACAAATGATTTTGTGGTTTTATGTGCGTCTTGCAGTGCGTTAACACTCTGACATGTGCTGTGCTGCACAAAATACAAGAAATGCTTGGAATTTAATTAGATTTGTAGGTACCTTAATTGGCTTATATTAAGTAAGTATAGCATTTTTTTTTTTTACTTCCTGATCAACACATAATCAACTTAGTGAATACCACCAAACATTCTTCATAATTGGGACATTTCTATTTGGAAATTACTGTGGAGTTAATGGGAAATGATAAATCATGTGATGTTTGTCCATATAAGTTTTTTTTCTTCCGTTTCTTTGTCCAGATATTGACCACAGTGGCTATGTGAGCGACTTCGAGCTCCAGGAGCTGTTCAGAGAAGCCAGCCTCCACCTGCCCGGCTACAAAGTGCGAGAAATCGTGGAGACCTTCATCGCCGGAGACACGAACAAAGACGAGAAAATCAGCTTCAACGAATTTGTCTCTGTAAGTCTCGAACTGACAAAAGACCCGACTCGCTCTTCCCCACGCCGGGCTGACACAGTCTGTCTGCAGATTTACCAAGAGCTGAAGAGTAAGGAGTTCTGCGAGACGTTCAGGAAGGTCCTGACCAGGAAAGACGGGATCAACTCCTTCGGAGGCACGTCGGGAGTTTCCTGTGAGGGAACGCAGCACTCCTATTCGGGTGAGGCAAACGTCACGCTCATGCATGCTGCCTGAACCTTTTATGATGTGATACCAGGGTAGTCAATTAATTGAGACGTTGTTGCAAGTGTGTGCATGTGTGTGTGTGTGAGAGAGAGAGAAACTGTGTGCATCAAACGATCCATGGTTTGGACAATTTTTACCAAATGATTTGGAGTTTTATACCTTTGTGCTGATGACCCAAGTCCATCCTGCTGCAATCATTTACATTCTTAAGTCAACTAATCAGTAAACTAAATTTATTTATGTGTAATTTAGTCGTAATATATAAACAACTGGCCTGTGGAGGCCTTGTGCGTTGGGGTCTTGGAGAGCATGCAAACTAATGTCTGACGAGAACAAATTTCATTTTTCTGGCCTTTGCATGCAAAAGCTGGTGATGGTGATGGAAAACTAACACGGCACATCACCCTGAAAACATAATCAGTGTAACTCGGTGGTGGCGGCATCATGCTGTGGGGAGGCTTTTCTTTTCTTCACCAAGGAAAGAGAATTTGGACAGAGTTGACGGGAAGGTGGATGGCGCTAGATAAGGTCAATGCAAGGAGAAATATTTCATAAACTGTAAGATATTAAGACTAAATCGGAGATTCAAATTCCAGCAAGACGAATTTAAAATATGAAATACGTTAGATTGAAGCAGAACGCCCCGGTGAAAAGAAAAGTAAGAACTTTATGTTCATAACGTCTCACAAATCAATTTGATTATGCTGGAGCTATTTTACAAAAAGCAATGGGTTTTGTCTGCAGTTGTGCAAAGCTGGAAAAAAAACATAGCCACAAAAAAACCCTGCAGCTTTGTTATAGCAAAAGGTGGTTCAAGTCCTAGATTTTTGTTCAGCAAAGTGTTTGATTAGTGCATCTCAAAACCCCAGAAAGTCATTTAATTGCAGATGTCAGACATGTAAGGCCATCGAAAGTAGATTTATTGTTGTTGAAATGCATAATTGCTTCACCAAGACAGCATGATTGGAATGGAAAACATGCAGCCACTGCATGTCATAGTGGAATGCTTTATAACTTTAGTGTTTTTGATTAAGTTTTTGCTTTTACTGTCTTTTCTACTTTGGCCATTTGTGATGTGGTCAAGTTGAGGTCTCACTTCAGCACTTTTTAAATCACTAAGATGCAAAAGAAACGCCCGAGCCACCCCGTCCCCTCAAACTTACGAAAGGTGCACCTTCTTTTAACTGCGACTCTGTCAGGCCAAAGTTTCTCTCGTGTCGAGTGTGACAATTACAATTTTCTACCTAAGCAATTTCTCCCAATGTTCATGCTTGTTTTAGACGAGGAGAAAGTCGCTTTCACTAAATGGATCAACAAATCGTTGGGCAAAGATCCCGACTGCAACCACCTGCTGCCCATAAACCCAGACGACGAGAGCCTTTTCGCCTCCCTCCGTGACGGCATCGTGTTGTGGTACAGCACACGCATAACGTCCACACCGCACCACACTGCAAACACCGGAGATTGAGTTTGAAAATTCTCATGGGGACGGTCTGAGTGAACATTTGTTTTTATCATTTTTATCATTTTTATCAAATCCATTTAAGTGCCTAATCAGACAGCAGGTTATAGCTACAACCTTGACAGCATTATAAGTTGTAGCTATAATGTTGTTACAACCTATAACCTGTAGTATTTCTGTTGAAGTAGAACTGAACTTGCTTAAATAAAGTGGTATTTTAAAAAAGGGAAGATTTTAGCTGAATTTTCCCAAGTACACAAGAGTACAATAGTTGGAAGTGAAATAAAGACCCACTAAGAAAATACGCTAAGGTTTAATGAATTAATTAAGAGCCTTTTTAATAATCCAGAAGTTATTTAATAATAACGCAGTAGTTATTGTCTATTATGCTGTCTCGACGGCGTGTTGTGGTTTTATGCATGTGCACTTTGTGATTGCACAATTTTAGTAGACCTGAGATAGAATCAATGCCGGTTTGCAACAAACACTCGGAACATGGCGACAGCGTTTTATGTTGCTGCAAAGGTTGGAGGAGGATCGCAGTGATAACGCGTTATATTGCTTTACAGCGCCTCCTCGTTCATTTCAATTCAGCATGATTGTCTTACTGCATGATGGACTTTTGCACCGGCAGAGGCTCTTTAAAAATGGGTAATTACTGCCACAGTGTGCTCAGTGACTCACACACCGCCTTGTCCTCTTTCAGTAAGCTCATCAACCTGTCCCAGCCTGACACGATCGATGAGAGAGTCATCAACACGAAGAAACTCACCACCTTCACGAGGAGAGTGAGTAGATTTTTGCGGAATTTGTGAACTTACACAAACATCCCATGTCAACTATTCACTGTGACTATTCAGTGATTAGGCCCCACACATAAACTATGATATGTGTGCAGATAAGATTCGTTATCTGCACATGTGCAAACTGATAACTGCTGCTTATACTCTTACTAAGTACATTATATCTAATAGGGACTGATATTTTGATGTGGGAACTTGGTAAATAAATGATCGATGTCCTTTTTGCTGGTAGCCAAATGCTTGTGCGAAGCTGAAACTCTTACAAACTGTCTAAACATTTAAAACATGCCAAAAGCATCTGCATCAATCTTCGTTTTAGCTCCGATTTTCCAGACAAGGCTTTTTAAAAATGTTATTTCTGTAAAGTACCAGTGATACTTCTTTATTCAAATATGCTAACACTTCTGTTTCAGATGAGTTTAAGTTAGTTGGAAGAGCTCGCCTGTCCCAACTCCAATCTGACTAAAAACTGACCAAAATGTTGAAGCAGTTTGAGGAAAGTGACTCGTGTGCCCTTAATGACCCCATTATTGACCCCAACAGCCCTCTTAGTGGGGTCATGTTTCATGATGGCCCATTTATGCTCAAAGTTAAACACACAGGCACATGAGGACTATGTCTTTGGTCCATTTTACGGATGTGTACCCAAACTGGATAATCCTACCGTTAATCACTGGACATTTTGGCCTGGTGTAGATATAAGCAAATTGAATATGACAATGTATTTAATGGCTTGAATGAGAGGTGAAAAATCTTAGAAGAAGAGAATTTGCCTTTGGTTTGAGCACTTGGAAAAGATTTATTGTCCTATTAAATGGCCTAAATTTGCAGCTTGAGGTACAACGTTTGAACTATAGTTCAATTTATCCTGCTAAAGATCTGTTTGATATTTTTTCTGTGATGTTTTACTTCGCCTCACCTCCTTCTTTTTGTACTTTGAAACATCATCTCTGCTACATTATCATAGCGTAAAAATCCAGCTCAACAAAATTTGATCAAAGCTGGAAAAAGTAAATATTTCTCAAATCCAAATGTGAAACTTTATCAAGTCACAGGCCAAGAGCGTTTCTAACCTTTACAGCTTTCAATAAAATTCTTGCATTCTACATTCTTTGCATATACATTTAAAAAGCAGCTTCTTATTTGCTTCTTTTAAACAAACATGCTCACATGCTTTCACAGGAAAACATTGTCTTGGCCCTGAACTCGGCCTCAGCCATCGGCTGCACAGTGGTGAGCATCGACGCCCATGACCTGATGGCTGGGAAACCCCACCTGGTCCTGGGACTGCTATGGCAGATCATCAAGGTCGGCCTCTTCGCTGATATAGAAATCACCAGGAACGAAGGTCAGTACTCACTCGCTCACTCACTCACTCACTCACTCACTCACTCACTCACTCACTCACTC
>VMRN01000055.1:50954-184041 GCA_010277015.1 Poeciliopsis turrubarensis
CTCACTCACTCACTCACTCACTCACTCACTCACTCACTCACTCACTCGTTAATTAAGTAATATTTGAAATTGCAGGGCACTTATTGTCGATGTGTCTTTGCTCATTTTAAAAATGAAATTATTTTTAGAACATTTACAAGAAGTCGGGTCAAAGGTCACTGCTGAGCCAACCAGTGAAGTAGAAAAACAATTAAACGCTCGCTAGACAATTATTTTCCAGCGATAACCAAAGTCATGATGCAACATTTTTATTTTCACTTTTCCAAAGGCTTTGAGTAATTTTATTGTTTTATTACTCGAAGAGGAACTCTTCTCTTTCGTAGGACAACTTTTCCCCTCCGTTGCCCGAAGGAGCAACTCATTCAGGGGTTTAAAGTTATTTTGATCAACAGATGAGTTTCTCATCAGGGAATGCTGGACACGTCTTCCCATTTCTTCTTCAAAAATGTCCTTCCTGTCTGTCTCCAGGCTTGATTGCCCTCCTGATGGAAGGAGAAGAGCTGGAACACCTCGTATCTCTGTCTCCTGAGGAGCTGCTTCTCCGATGGGTCAACTATCACCTACTCAACGCAGGAACAGAAACAATCAGCAACTTCAGTGCCGATATCAAGGTGCTTGGTGGAACCTTTACAGCTGTGTTCCTTTAAATACCCACAGAGCGTCGTGTAAGGAATGTTTTGTTCTTTGACTTTGAAGGACTCCAGAGCTTACTTCCACCTGCTGGACCAGATTTCCCCTCAAGACGAAGACGAATTCCACATGGGGATCAAAATCAACATGGCCGGCCTTAGTGTGAGTTGGTTTGCGTCAGTGAAATCAGTTTGAGTCCTAACGGTGAGCATCCATGTTGTGTTTGTGAACACGAAGGAGTGGGATTTGGAGCGAAGGGCCGAGCTGATGCTGCAGGAGGCGGCCAAGTTGGACTGCCGGCAGTTTGTGTCTCCTCGCGACGTCACGTCTGGAAACAGCAAACTCAACATGGCCTTTGTGGCCAACTTGTTTAACGTGCATCCGGGTGTGCACAAGGCGAAGTTTAACCTGGATGGGGAGCACATAGAGGGTAAGCGATTCTTGCAATGCAACATTACAACTAGAAACTGGAACGTCAGTGATGCCAAAGACACATTTGAAAATGTTTTGCGTGTGGGAAGTGAGGCATGTGGCCATTGCGGAGAGTGATAACCTGCATTTTGTATCTTGCCAGCGGAAACCAGGGAGGAGAAAACGTTTCGCAACTGGATGAACTCTCTGGGTGTTTCTCCACGTGTAAACCATCTTTATCGGTAGGTTCAGTTGTACATGTAATTATTCTTATCTGAGGAGGAGACAGCTAACATGTGAATGTGCAGCTTAACAGGGAAGCGTTGGAAACATAGAGACAAAAAAAAAGAGCAGAACCCACATGGGGTTTGATGTGCATCATAATTGTGAAGTATATTTAAATGGCTCATGGTTTTCCTTTTTGGTAACACTTTATTTGGCGGGGTGTGCATAAGACTGACACGACACTGTCATAAACATGACATAACACCTGTCAGGAACACGAGAGAGTTTTCATAAATGTCTGTATCTGTTGTCATGAAGTGTCATTCAGCAAATAATGACGCTTTTAATGCATAGTTGCATTAAAACGTGCATTAAAAGTGTCAATATTTAACGAATGACACTTCATGACAACAGTCGTAAACATTCATGAAAACTCCTTCATCTTCAAAACAGGTGCAATGTCATATTTATGACAGTGTCATGTCACCATTATGCACACCCCGCCAAATAAAGTGTAACCCGTTGTTTTGCTTCAATTAAAGTTACAAGTCTTTGTGCATATAGTTTGGAGACTTAATCTAACTCGGTCAGATTAAATGTAGAGCAGTTTTGTTTTTGGCATGTTTTCGGTCAGATTCAGATTTGTACATAAAATTGGGATTGTTTCAGTGTGAATATTTAAAAGTAAATATTCATCATCATCATATTCAGCTAAGATGAAGAGAAGCCTTGTTGGAAGGTCTTCAGAACGACATGCTGCTCCAATGCTGCAGGCTGCAGGTGTGTGATTCTGCAGCTTTCCACAATGACTCTGAGTGACATTGGCCAAAAATAATGAAGTACCAAAATTTTACATACGTACATATAACAAGAACTGCGAGCTTTAGCAGTTTTGAATTTTTTTTATTTTTTTTGGAATAATTGTGTTGGATTTTTCCATGAAAATAATTTAGGGTAGATTTTTTAGATATATTTTGCTTATCATTAAGTTGGAGTGTTTTTTTTTTTGTTTTGTTTTTTTTACATAATTTTCCACAAACATCTACATCCAATGCGGTGTACATTGAGGAAAATGTACACCGCACAGGGTGGTGTGTGTTAACTTTAAGCCATGAGTCATATTCAAATGCTTTCTGTGTTAATATCCATTATATTTATCCTCATTTTCTGCAGGGATCTTTGTGATGGCTTGGTGATCCTGCAACTTCTAGAAAAAGTCAAAGTGGTAGTGAACTGGAAGAAAGTCAACAATCCTCCTTATCCTCAACTGGGGGGAAACATGAAGAAGGTGCCACATGCAAACACAGCAGAAATACTTTTACTATGAGCACAAGTAAATTTGTGTGGGTTTGAGTTTTCCGTGATGTGTTCTAGCTGGAGAACTGCAACTACGCTGTAAAGTTGAGCAAGGATGAAGCTAAGTTCTCTCTGGTCGGAGTCGGAGGAGAAAACCTAAACGAGGGGAGTCGCACACACACCCTGGCTTTGGTCTGGCAGCTGATGAGAAGGTAGACGCTCCAGAAAGTGCCGGGTTTTTTTAGCTGATGTGTGTGTGTGTGTGTGTGTGTGTGTGTGTGTGTGTGTGTGTGTGCGTGTGCGTGTGTGTGTGTGTGTGTGGTCCATGTAGCTGCTCTCTTAACATCTCGGTTACCTTTCCTGTTTGTTCTTCCTCAGGTACTCTGTTATGGTTCTTTCTGATCTGGGCAACGGAGAGAAAGTTGCGGATCAGTTTATCCTGAACTGGGTCAACTCCACCCTGAAGGACAAGCGAAAGGACACACAGATCAGCAGCTTTAAGGTGAGCAGGACAAGATTACGTCTTCAAGAACAGCAACTTTCAAAAGTGTAGAAATGTTAACAGGCTTCCGAAGAAGACTGAAAGCTGAACAGTAATGAAAAAATGCCATGAGAAAGTTTTTTTTTTTTTTTAGTTTTGCACGTTTAATTAAGAGTTATTCTCTTTTTTTTTCATATTTATGTGCTTCCAACAGATTTGTTTTTTAACTGTGCTGCACTTAGTAAATGTCAAAGTATTTTTCATACTCTTGTTTGATTTACTTTAAACAAAGCTGGCGTTTTGACTGGGTGGTGTCCACTTTCAGTGACCATCGTAATTTCAAGTTGCACTGGAACACAATCCTGTTTTACATTCTGCGCAGGACAAGCTGATCAGCACCAGTTTGCCAGTGATTGACCTGATTGACGCCATCGCCCCTTCAATGGTCAAGTGGGACATGGTGAAGAGAGGAGAAAAGGGAGTCCTGAAGAACGATGAGAAAATAAACAACGCCAAGTAAAGAGCAATACTTCCCGTCCCTTCATTTTTATTCCCCGGTCCTTTCATTTCCCGACTGACTTCTCTCCCGTTTGTCCCTCAGGTATGCAATCTCATTGGCCCGTAAGATCGGCGCCCGTGTCTACGCCCTGCCTGATGACTTGGTGGAGGTAAAACCTAAAATGGTGATGACCGTGTTCGCCTGTCTCATGGGGCACGACATGCGAAGAAACAAACACTAAATAGAAAACCAGGGTTTAAAAACATACAAACATCCAATTGCATTTTTTTTTCTGCATTTTTATTATTGTCATTCTTTTTTTTTCTTAGAGCTTTTCCTTTGCTGCAATCACCAGCCAGAACAAATCTATTGGTTATTCTTTATTTTGCTGTCTAATAGCCCTAAACAATATTTTGATTATTCTCTTGTTTGTAAAGCTGTTGTATTTGTTTATGTATGATTTATAACTTTGTAGCACATATTTGCTCAACACTTATCAAACTCATCATGAAATATTCACTACCTCTGCAATTTAAGATGAACCAGAGGGGTAAATAAAATAACACGGAAATGCCTTCTTGTAAAGCCTGTGAATGTCACGTGTTGAATATTGCTGTTGAATTACTGAAGATGACATCTATTAAATATAAAAGTTGAACATTTGTGTGTTTTCTGTCTTTGTAAAAAAAAAAAAAATTCCAATAGTTTGAATAGATCAAACATGATAAATATGATTGTTTTTAAAAAATGTATAATGTTAGTAAGGCTGCTGGTAAAAATCCATAAAGCATACACACTGTCTCTATAAACTTTCAGGTTTAAAAAGTATTGCATTAAGAAAAGTGATTGCTCCAAATCCATTTCACTTTAGTTTTAGTTCAAATAAGTGCACTGCGAAAAGAAAACATTCATTGCACTCATTGGATGATTTAACCTCCCTTCAGGTTGTTAAAATTAGGGATAAGTACAATTTAAAGCTAAACATTAAGTGGATTGTAAACACAATAATCAGTAATGATAATAATGAACTGAAGCTATGGTTTTCAACATGTGGTACCAGAACCAATAGAGGCACTTCTTGAGTTAGCCTGGGCCATGTTCAAAAGAAATTTTGTTATTGTCTACAAAGTAGAAAAACACTGGAGAATATTTCAAGAACCCCAAAGAACTAAAGGAAGCAGACTACAAGGAACCAACTTAACAATGATCAGGTGTTCAATGGTGTTCAAGCTGACTACAATAAGCAATATAAACTGCATTTTCCAGCATTTTTTTACTTATGAAGCTTTTCCTCTAAGATTTTATAAATTTGGTGAAGATCTGGATCAAGCTGGGCAATTTAACTTGGTCACAAAATAAGTTACTTCCATCGATTGAAAAAAAATTTATTCCAAACAATACCTATCCTCCATGAGGTATGTCTACAATCCCATACCCACCGCCTTTTGACATGGATTAGTAAAGGAATATTACGCCAAATTTTCATACAAAAGAGATAAAAACAACATTTCATACCCTTAGATGCCATATTATTTAATTATGTCTTAAAAATAAACCAATTTTTTTGTTATTATTTTTTTATTGATGAGCCCAAGTTTCTTTAACTTAAACCCGTTCTTTAGTTTCTACAAATAATTGTGTGTTTTTATTGCTAAAAACACACTCTCAAATATTTTTCGCCATTTTTGTTAATTTATATACTCATTCAGTTTCTTGGGCTGATTTTTATGTTAATTCCCCCCCAAACAATGAACATTAAAAATAAATACGCAGTGTGGCTCTCAGAACGCGTGCTTGAGTATTTTGAGCCTCGGCGGATACAGTACCAAAACAAATGACGTCACTTTGGAGCGAAAGTTTTCGAAACTCGTGGAGCGGCGATGGACAGCTCTCCGTTAAAACGGCTTAATTGATACTTTTGCACTTAATAGCTTTCCACAAAGCCGAACAAGACGGAAGCGTAACCATGGATGGACTTGAAATGTCTGCAATGATACCGGCTCTTCAAGAGCTAGCTAAGTGAGTTAAAAGTTGGCTGCTAGCTAACCTGCTAACACCTTGTTCCCGAGCTCCGCCACCTGTTTTTTTTGTGTTTTAATGGGTCACCGTCTGTAGAAATGTTTCATGACCCATTTCGTGAGGTCAATGCCGTGTTTGTTGTTTGCAGTGCCAGCGCTGCCGAGTACGAAGCAGCGGTGCAGAAGCCCCGGCAGATCCTCTGCCAGTTCATGGACAGGATACTGACAGATGTGGATGTTGGTAAGTCGACAGTAATAACAAGCCACACAGACAGCAGGCTGGAATGTTTCCGGTCATATAGTGATCCCAACCAAAAGACTGAGTGCTATTAAAGTGCTATAAAATATTAAGAAAGAGACACTTCTGCAAGTTTTCATAGGATGTGGAAGATAACTTTCCCAACATATTTACTCATTACCGCATGTATTTCAGAGTAATCAGAAATGCTTATTTGATGTGATGGGCCTTCAGTTTAAATATTTGTGTAAACTGACCAATAATGGACTCAGAAGTGTGACAATTTGATTGTAGAAAAGTATTGAATTGCATATGTGAACTTTTTACACTTAAATCACCTTTGGTGAATATGGATTCATTTGTTTATTTATTTTAACATTTTTAAGATTTAGCAATTTTCATTCGTTTGTGAAGTACTTAAACCAACAAATAATCTTTCTTTTCTTTTCAGTTGCTCTGGGCTTAAATAAAAAGTCCAGTTCGGAGCCAGCCTGTGTGATGCTGCTGGATTTTGTGCAACATATAGTTAAATCCTCATCTCTGATGTTTGCTAATCCTGCCTGTCAGCCTGCTGAGTACCCAGACACCATACAGAGCTGCATTGGTACAGATTACCTAGAAAACAAAACAAAAACAACAAACAGATAGAGAAAACTACTGATGCACTGATTTCTCTATTTATCCACTTGTTTTTCTTCAGACTTCAGTAAGTGGGTGGCGGTGCGTTTGCTCCGCATCGGAGCGTCTCCGGGCTGCGATGTCATCCACGGCCGGGTCTCCGCTGTGCTGTGCTCCTTGCTTCACTCTCTGCGGGTCCGGGTGCCCTTCATCTTCAGCTGCCTTGTTCGGGAGTTCATTTTAATGGCTCAAGACCTCAGCAACGTCCTGCACGCCCACGTAGCCGCGCTGTGTGGGTCGGACGTCCGCACGCAGAACCAGTGGCCCGTGAAGCTCGAGCGCTTCCTCTTCTCCACCACGCATGCCTCCTACCTCACCCAGACTCCCCTCGTTCTCTCGTCGCCTGCCGCCTTGGAGTCGCTGACCGCTGTCGCCCTCGGCATCATAACCGACTCTCTGAGGGGAGTCGTTTCCTGTCGCGACCTGAGTGCGGCCTGGGAGACGGCCTGCTCCGTCTTGGCGAACAGCAACACCAGGCTGAGGAAGATTTCCATGGCGATGTTGCGACAACTGGTGGAGCTGAGAAAGTTCGACGAGACCCAGAGCCACAATTTCTTCGCTGCCTTTTTTCACCTGCTCGAAACGCACGACTTCTCGGATGAGAAGGAGCCCTTCGAAGGGGAGCTGCTGAAGCTCACCCGCTGTCTGTTTCAGTCAGCTCAAGTCCCTCAATCGGATTTCGAGTCCGTCTACCTCTCGCAGTTGTTCGAGTGCGTTTGTGCTCTCGCAGGGGCAGGAGTTAAGTTCGGATCGGAGCTTACCGAATCCCTCTGCGTGCTCTTCAGCTTCTCGTTGTCTGTCGTCCCGAGTTACGAAGGTGCCGCCCTGCTGAGGAGGCAGCAGGTGGCGGACGTCTGCAGGACTCTGGCGCGCACTGTTGGGACAGAAAATCAATCTGAAGTACTGAAGTTTTTTTTTCTATAACCTTTGTGGTGTTTGCCATGTTTGCATCTTGCTTTTTACATTTGTTGTGTGCTTTGCAGTGTGCAGAAGGGTTCCTCCAAGCTGCTCTTCAGGCTGAGAAAGCTACCGTGATGCAGAAGACAGGGGATGGAGAGACTCCCGCCAAGAAATCCTGCAAATCTGCCGACAGGTTCGTCACCAAAACGACAAAAACAACATCGATGAGAGTTAAGAAAAAAC
The DNA here is from genome assembly GCA_010277015.1 of Poeciliopsis turrubarensis. NCBI lineage: Eukaryota > Metazoa > Chordata > Actinopteri > Cyprinodontiformes > Poeciliidae > Poeciliopsis > Poeciliopsis turrubarensis. The sequence continues at coordinate 58,574 of VMRN01000055.1, forward strand.
ATCTTTTGGTCGGCTTCCGCGACTGAGTCTAGTTCGGAGCACATTTTCTCTGGAACTGAACTTTTTGAAATCATTTTAACCAACCCATTTGCTCCATGGGAAATTTTTTGACGTCTGAAACCCAAGATGTTTCCATTTCATCTCTTGAATCTGAGCAGCTCCTCCTCTTGTAGGAGGAGTCACTTCTGTTTTGGGACACAGCTTGCTCACTTCAACAAAAATGATTTAAAAAGCCAAAATCAGACCAAAGCAACATTAATCTGAGGTTCTTTTAGAGCAGTTATGGTTTAAAAGCCACATGCTTCCACTCCCAAGTGTGTGGAAATGTGTTGGCAGAGTAGATTTGAAGTGAACTGCAGGCAACAGGTCTCCTGGAAAGACAGTGGAGCTCCCATCAGGATTACAACCTCCTAACTTAAGGCATTGTTTATGATAATTAAGCTGAGGTTAAGCTGATCTGAAATTGAATTAAGTTCAGTTTTAACTTATTAAAGATTTAACTTGTTAACTTTTACAGTTAAATCAATAAATATTTTATTTCAAAAGTAGCTTATCGGGGCTTTAAATGTTCCATATTTTATGATGATGTATATTTTAAAACACTTTTTGAGTGCAGTTTGTTTGATAATCATGTCCCAAAGCTCTGCGTAAAAGCTCGGCTTTACAGTTGTTGTTATTTTTAATTCCGGCTGTTGAGACATTTTGCGTGTTTGTGTGTTCAGCGAGCTGGACATGCGTGTCGGCAGTGAGGTTTGGGCCGCATTGAATCAACGTGTTGAGGAACTGCTGACTGTTCTGAGCTCATCCTCTGCAGAACCAGAGAGCCTGCAGACCCTGTCCGCCCTGCAGGGTCTGGCCCTCATTCTGCACCTGGCAGTGCTCTGCTCCTCACCCCTCAGGTACCTGCCTTCAAACAGACCAAGATCTACTAGTGAGGAGTCGTAGCAGAAAGTCACAGTTTTTTGGGTTTTTTGTTTTTTTCGTCCACAGTTCCAGGCCTCTGGTCTGGGTTTCCACTGAGACTATGAGCCGGGTGCTGAAGAGCTGCCAGTCGGTGCTAGAAGGAGCGTCTCGGCCCGTCTCTCATCAGGAATACTTTAAGTCTGCTTTTCAATCCACGATCACAGTTCTTGACTCTATTCTCTACCTGACATGTAAGAAGACAAAAAAACAAAAAAAAAACTTTCTTTGAGGTTTTATTTATTTTTTATAAAAAGGAAAGGATGTCCACACAAACTAAAAAAAAAAAGTAAATCCATGTATCTAAAATTAAGGCCTTAAAATGTCTTGAATTCATTTAAAGAAATGTAAGTTGGCCTTAAATTTTGTAGTGGCAGGACTATTTAATCACATATATTTTCCTCTAAGGATTTTCCATCAAACGTCTTTATTATGTTCCATGAATCATGGTCGTTCAGGCTACCGCTAACTAGCTGCTAAAATACATTTGCTAGGTAGCCAGCCTGCCAGCTTTTTTCCCCATCTTATTTCTTTTGTACATTTCTGTCAGGATGCAGGTCTTGAATTTCATTCATAATGGTCTTAAAGTTGAATGCGTAAAACCTGCAGAAACCCTGGTATTCCCTCAGGTTTTTCTGTCTCATGTTTGCTAAAAAAATGTGGTTTTAGTGACATTTTTTAAATTGCACCAGATCACAGTTATGTTACCGTATGTGTGCAGTGAACAGCCAGATTGAAAATGGGCTTCAGCGGCGTGCGTGTGCCCTGCTGTCTCTTCCTTGGGTGTGTGAGAACAAGTCTGCTTCGGCCTTTAAGAGTTCAGGGTTTCCTTCCAGCCTCTCCACTTTGGCTCAGAGACTCAGCTTCTGTTATTGTAAGTAATCCTGTCGCATCTCAAGCCAGCAGATGACAAAACATTCAGCTTTAGCTTCTAAAATGTGCAAAACATCCTCGTAATTGTGGAGGGTCTTCTAAATGTATTTGCTTTTATTGGAAAAGCCTTGAAATTATTGTATCTTTTTTTTGTGGAACAATAATCTGACACTGAACAGTTCTCAAATCCATCCTTTAACTTGAGTAAATTTATTTGATTAGGGGGTAAATAAAACATTAGAAAAAAGTTGTTAGTAAGGAAATCATCAGTGATTACATGTCTAAAAATTAAATGTATGGATTCTGGAAAAATCTGGACAAGTTTGCAAATTATTTTAAGTATTTTCAGTGTTTGGATAAGTATGGAAAATTGTACTGCAGACATATCTGAAATATTATGTGTTTCAGTCTCTTACTCTTCAGGTTAAGGCTTGTGTACACCTGTGTTGTAAGAATGTCAATAATTTTTAGAGCTGCTTTGCATGTATCTACATCTACAAGCATGTATTTCAGTTTAACATCATTACATAACGTTGAACCCGACGTGTGATTCCAGCACAGAGAGTCCAGGCGGACTGCGTGTCGCTGCTGGCCTTTCTGCGCCGGGGCGTGTGCGACGGCTGGCGCGTCTGCATCTTCGGCAACGCGCTGCGGAGCCAGGGCGAGGCGGTGAGGGCCACGGCCGTCGAGGTCTTCCCCATTCTGCTTCATCACCTGGGACCCTCACACCATGACCTCGTTGGCAGCGCTCTGCCGTGCGTGAACTGCCACCGGCAAACGGGACATCCCCGTTCTCGCCGTTGTTACCGCTGTGGTTTGTGCTTCCGTTGGTGGTTTACGTCGTGGCTTTTTTTTTTTCTTCTTTTTTGTCGTAGGTCTCTGCTGGAGGACGAGTCAGAGCGGGTCAAGGTGGCGCTCGCCAGGATTGTTGGGCATCTGAGCTGCGTCCAGTTGGAGCTTTCCAAGCTTTGCGACTCCAACGTAGAGGCCACGTGTCGTTCCAAAGTCCTCTGCCTTCGCTGGAGTCTTGCATCTCATCATGCTGGGATTAAAGCCCCATTCCTCAAAGCAGCCGTTGTTAAACCATTCATAGCTTTACTCAGACCTCAAACTGCCAGCTGTGTCAAACTAGGTAACTAAAAGTTTTATTTTTCTTTCTAAATGAGCTTTCACAGTGCTGTAAATTGCTTTCTTAACCTTCCACTCGACTTATTTCAGCGTTTCTGGAAGGCCTACCTCACCTCTGCCAGCACGTCAACCTGCTCGGTGCGGACAGCGACTCCCGCGCCGTTCTCTGCGCCCTGATTGGCCTGATCGAGGACTCCGATCCCGCCGTTAGGACGCGTTTTAGCCAATCCGTGCGTTTCCTGCTGACGGAGTCCACGAGGCACTCGGAGCAGGGTACGCTGAGCGAGGTGAGACATTTCAGCGGTAAAACGCAGCGCTTTTAAAGTCACACGGAGGCTGACGACTGGTTGCGGGTTCTCATTGCCGCCGCAGCTGCTGGTTGCGCGTCTTAAGGAGGCGTTCAGCAACGCCAAAGCCAGCAGAGACGACGACCTGCGGAAGACACTCATCCTCACCACAGGAGAGATCGGCAGGTAAAACAACAATTGAACGTCAGTTTTTACAACTTAAAATCCAAAATAATTTTCTTGGATGTTTTTAATCAATAAACTAAATACACAATATATGAATTAAAAAGGTGCCATTTTTGTCTTCAGTTTATTTAGTCTAGAATATTATTTTAGTTTGTTCCCAAGCATGTAAATGTAAAATGGCCTTTTCTTTTTCTCCTTAGGGCCTCTCAGGGCAGTCTGGTGTCCTTCTCCCTGCTGCGTCTGCTCCACTGTCTCCTGTCCAAGTCGGCCACTGTGTCCATTGATGCTTACACTCAGATCAGAGCGCTGGCGGCTGCCAAAAAGCTGAAGCTGCAGACCCTGTTCAGCCAGTACAAGAACCCCATTTGCCAGGTAGATAATTTGCCAATCTGTGGATCTGTACCTGCATTTAATGGCGTTGCTTTTTCTTTTTTTTTTTTTTTTTTTTTGCATATATATAAAATTGCAGCACCTTGAAAGATTTAATTAAAGCATAAAAAAAAGCTGTGATTGATGATTTTATCTGACCTTTTTAGTACAGATTAAATATCATAATAAAATAGGAAACTAAACTGGATATAAACTGGCTTTTTTTTTTTTTTTCTTTGATAGATTCAGAAAGCTAGATAACTGGAGAAATCTTTCTGTTTGTGGCTTGTGTTTTCAGTTTCTGGTGGAGTCGCTGCATTCGCGCCACGCCTCCGCCCTGCGGAGCACGCCCGACCAGACCAGCGAATCGGCCACTCAGAGAGAGCTGGCTTTGGACATTCTGGCTCAAATCGCGCACGCTTTCGACTTCCCGGACCTCCACCGCTTCCTCACCGTACGCTCACACAGAACTTCTCTTTCCCCCAGAAGCGGCGTCTTTTTCACGCCACTGAAACACGCGCTGTCTCGCACATCTGTGTCCGCAGCGAACGCTCCAGGTGCTGCTGCCGTACCTGGCAGCCAAAGCGAGCTCCACAGGCTCCGCCCTCATCCGTGCGCTCGCCATCGAGCTAAAGGCGAACAGGAGAGAGATTCTGATCAACAATTTCAAGTACATCTTCAGTCATCTGGTTTGCTCCTGCACCAAGGAGGAGCTGGAGAGAGCATTTCACTATCTGCAGGTTTTTTTTGTTAATATTAATCAATTAATTGCATTATAAAGCAAAAGGAACTCAATAATTTCCATTCTGATGAGTAATATTTTTTTGTTTACAGGTTCATCATAATCTGTTTTGTTTATGGCTTCAGTTGTGTGTGGTTTTTATTATTCTGTCTCATTTATTGTTTCTGGTTGTCGTGTTTTATTTTGGGCGTATGAAATATCTTCCAGTTCTCGTGGGAAATGTTCTTTACAGGGCTGGACACTAAATCTGTACCAGTCTATAAACCTGTGAACAATATCAATAGATAATACATCTGAACGGCACAGCATTCTGGGAGATGTAGGCGAGGGAAAGCTATAGCTGCTCATCCTCTTGCAGCGTTAAATGACTAAGTCAAATTGATTTAGTCATATTTTATACATATATATGTATATACAACAACTGAAGTTAACACAGTTACTTAGTTGTGCTATAAAGTGATAATATTTGGCTGTGAAACACATCAGACTCAGCTTCGTGTGTCGGTGTCCGTCTTAGAGTGAGACGGAGATTGAGCTGGGTTCCCTGCTCAGGCAGGACTTCCAGGGTCTCCACAACGAGCTGCTGCTTCGTCTGGGGGAGCACTACCAGCAGGTGGGCAGAAAACCTAAATCACCCTTTTTTTTTTTTTTTTTGCAATTTCTCTGCTGTTTATTGATTTATTCAGTGATGAAAATCAATTCTTTGTAGGTTTTCAATGGTTTGGCCATCTTGGCCTCCTTTGCATCCAACGATGATCCATACCAGGGTCCTAGAGACATCACCACCCCGGAGCACATGGTCCACACGTCGTTTTCTTCTCAGTTTGTGCTATGATCGATATTCCACCTAAATGTGACTTTGCTGTGTTTCAGGCTGACTACCTGCAGCCCAAGCTGCTGGGGATTCTGGCTTTCTTCAACATGCAGCTGCTCAGCTCCAGCGCAGGGGAGAAGGACCGCAAGAAAATGGTGAGTCGTCCTCGGCCGAGTGCCGGTCGCAGCCGCAGCATTCCAGCCCCGTCCGCTTCGACACATCTGCTTTTGCGCGTGTCCTTGCGGCCAGGCTTTGACGAGCGTGATGGCTCTGATGCGCCTGATGGGCTCCAAGCACATCAGCTCTGTCAGGGTGAAAATGATGACGACGCTTCGCACTGGTCTGCGTTACAGAGAGGACTTCCCTCTGCTCTGCTGCCAGTTAGTACCCGCCTCCTCCCCGTGAATTCGTCTCCTAAACGAGTTTTGGCGAGCAACAAAAAAAAAAAAAAAAAAGGTTGAACGATTGCGCTTCCTTGTTGCAGGACGTGGGAGTGTTTTGTGAGGAGTGTGGAGCCCTCCCACCTCGGGCCTCTCCTGAGTCATGTTATTGTTGCCCTGCTGCCCTTGATCCCCCTGCGGCCCAGAGAGACCGCCGCTATCATTCGCTTCCTCATCCTGGACAACAGGTGACGTTAAAAAAGACAATAACGTATCAAAATGAATAAGATTGAAAATCAAGAGTTCAATTGAACTCTTGATTTTGGTAAAGCTTGCTTGGGACTTGATGTTTCTACCAGTTTTGCATATCCAGAGACAGAAATTTGGCCCAATTCTCTTAATAAAATTCCTCATGTTCATGGAGAATGGATGGAAAGTGTCTGTAAAGCTTTCCAGGCTTTAACGATAAATATTCTATTTTTAAAGCTTTCTGCTGCATCTCAGTGTTTAGAGACATTTTCATCCTGGAATAGGAAAAGCCGTCATAGCATCAAGTCTTTTAAAGCCTCTAATGGGTTTTTCTTAAAATCTTAATAATATGCAATAAAGTTAGTGGGTGGAATCTGACAAATTGTGAAAAATGAAAACTTTCGGACAGCTCTAGATGATTACAGAATGATCCCTACTGAGACCGCGCTCCTCTCAATCTCTTACAGGGACGAAGTCAACGATTACCTTCACGAGATTTACTTTCTGCCCGAGCACCCGGAGCTCAAAGACATCCACACGGTTCTGCAAAATTACAAAAAGGTTTGCGTAAAGTCACGGTGACGATGAAGGGTCGAGAGGGAAAAATACTCCCAAAGACAGGAAACGACATGATCAAGAATTTGTTTTTGGTCCATCCAGCTGACGGCCAGCAGCAGCGACCTGGCCTCCGCTCTGCAGCTGTCGATGAGAGCCGTGCAGCATGAGAACGTGGATGTGAGGATCCACGCTCTGACCAGCCTCAGGGACATGATGCACAGCAAGCAGGTACTATAAAACGCCAAACAAGGACTAATAGGTTACGGTAGTGTTTGGAGTTCTCTGCGAAGAAAAGTGAGCGAATACTATAATCCTGACGGCGTTTTTAATACCGTTTGTGACATTAGTGCAGTCAAATTTAACATAACGGTGTTAATTATCTGTGAGGTTTTTTCTACGTTATGTCCAGATCTGGGGAGAAACTAGTTACATTTCTTTCATTACATTTTACGTCAGTACCGTAACTTTTTCTTTAAAAATGCACTTTTAGGAGTATTTTCACTACGCTCTACTTTTTACTTTTACATGAGTAATCTTATGATGAAGTATCCAAGGTTTTCCCCAGAAAACTTGCTAAGCCGGGTGGTCAGGTCGTTGAGGCAGTCGTTCATCGGTTCGTTGCTGTTTTTGTGTTAAAAAAATGTTTAAAATTGACAGGAATTTAAAAATATCACTAGATATTTATATGTTATTGGAAGACTGGAAGATTCATACCTAAACACCAACTATTAAGTCTTTTAAAATAAGACTTAATAGTCTAAAAAAAATAAAATAAGTAAACACTGCTTAGCCTGATGGGGGCACAAGTAAAGCCTGGTGGCCCCCCAGACTTATAATACACTGAGAGAAACCCTGAGTATTGCTACTGTTACTTGAGTAAAATGTTTGGGGGAACTCCACCCACCTCTGGTTGTGTGTTTCAGGAGTGGCTGCTGCAGCAGGTGTGTGCCAGCGAGGCGGTGGAGCCTGTCATCTCCAGCCTGGTGTCCGTGCTGCTGAAGGGCTGCCAGGACTCGTCCCCCGAGGCCCGGCTCCTCTGCGGGGAGTGTCTGGGAGAGCTGGGGGCCGTGGACCCTGGACGCCTGGATCTGTCCCACGCACACTCCAAGGGCGACCGCAACACCTTCGTGGCAAGTTGAAGTTAAACTCTTGTTGTCTTTTTTGACCGCATACGACGTAAAACAAAAGAAATATATAATCATCAATTAACTAGTTGCAGATACTTAATTATTTTACAAACACGTCTAAAAGTAAAATGTTGCTTCATGTTTGTCCTTTTTCGCCCATTTTTACTTAGGAAGAAAAAACTACCCTAATCTCTTAAGACTATTGTAGAAAAAGTATTTCCTAATAAATTTCTGATACAACTAATTTCTGAAAACACAACATTTCTTTATTCCTGTCTTCAGAGCGGAGTAGATGATCCCAACTTTGCCCACGACCTGCTGACTGAGCTCACCAGAACATTCCTGGCCTACGCTGATAACGTGCGAGCGCAAGACTCCGCTGCGTACGCCATACAGGTACGCAAAATGCGTCCAAGCACGAAAAATATCACACAAATCCTCATGATTGTTCTGTTTTACTTATTTGAGTTTTCCAACTCGATGATCGGTTGTTCGCCACAGGAACTGCTGTCCATTTTTGCGTGTCGCGAGGGGAGAACCGACTCAGCGGGCCGTCGCTTGTGGAGGAGATTCCCAGAACAGATCCAAGAAATCCTGGAGCCTCACCTCAACAGCAGGTCGAAATCTCCTCTTCCACAGAAGAGTAGGAAAAAACAAATTTTATTACGATTATGTAATCCACAGTATTTTGGTGACTCTTCCCATGCTTTCTTGCAGATATAAGAGCAGTCAGAAGGAGGTGAATTGGTCCAAAGTGAAGAAGCCAGTGTACCTTAGCAACCGAGGCAGCAAGTTTTCTGACTGGTCTGCCACCTGGGCTGGATACCTCATCAGCAAGGTTAGCCGATTCCTCAACACAGTCAAACTCTCCGCTTCCTAATCTGTACGCAGGTGTTAGTTTTTTTTTTTTTTTAGAAGTTTTAACGTGTGTGTGGTTCTCCATCCAGGTGAGACACGAGCTGGCCAGCAAGGTCTTCAAGTGCTGCAGCTTCATCATCAAACACGACTACAAAGTCACCATCTACCTGCTGCCTCACATCCTGCTCTACATGCTGCTGGGCTGCACACCTGCAGAGCAGCAGGAGGTCAGGGTTTCTCTCCCCTCCAGCGTAGCTCGGTGTGGCGCTGCGTCGTTTTCCACTCATGCGCTGGTCGTTTTGTCTCAAAGGTGACGGAGGAGATGCTGGCCGTGCTGACCGAGGGCGACGGACGAGGAGGGGGCGGAGTCCAGGAGGCGGCCTCCAGCCTATCACAGCTCAGCACTCAGACTGTGTTCAGCATGCTGTCACACCTCACACAGTGGAGCCGCCACATCCTTTACGCCAAACCCAAAGTCACAGGTAATGGTCAGGGTTCGGGCGGATGCTTGAAGTCCTTGAAAATGCTTGAATTTCAGCCAAGTGTTTTGTCAAGGTTTGGAAAGTGCTTGGATATCTGTATAAAGGCCTTGAAAGTGCTTGGTATTAAATTGCACAGTTTTGTAATAAAATGTAATCTAACATTTGTACTAAAGCCTAAATGTGGAAAATATGAAAAAAGATATTTTCATGCACTTAGTAAGCAGGTTGTTTTTTTTTTTTTCTCACTGTCTAAAGTTCAATCAGACTAAAGTTTCCTTGTTTTAGTTTAGTCACAATCACCTGAATTATTTCTACTTGCTAAATTCAAGAAACCTTTGCAAGTCATTTTTTTTTTTAGATTTTTTTTGTAACTTTCTTTCTATATTGTCTTCAGGCATTTAATTTAAGCAAGAAGGTTATTTACCTTAACACGATTTGATTGGATTGTTTTGATGTAATGCATATTTTTCACTCATAATGTCTCAATGACTTATTGATCTGGTTTATGTTTTATACCTTAAACAAAGTTACAGATTTCTTTTTTTAGTTCATTTTAGTGTTTTGTTCTCTGACTAGTCAGGTGTGTTTTAGAGACATTTCAGATCATGAATTTTAATTATATTTCAATTTACCTTGTCCTTCTGTAGAATGAATAATACTACAATAAAATATTATTACTGACAGTAACATATAATATCATAAAATAGTGAATTTAAACTGCTTTTTAGTTAATTTGTATTGTTTTTATCGCCTAAGTTTGGTGCTGGAAAAGTTTGAAAACTGTGTGAACCCTGAATAGTGGTTGCTACTGAACTTAAATCACTTATTACTCTACTAAATGTGGTTATTAATATACAATCTGAACTTTTTGTCCTGCAGAAAGGGGTGATTATGACCGTGTGGTGGCCTTCCTGAAGGGTATCCCACAGGACGTGCTTGCTAAGGCCTCCCTGCGGTCCAAGGCGTACACTCGAGCCCTCATGCACTTCGAAGCGTACATCCTGGAGAACAAGGAGAACATCCAGGACCACCTCAGCTTCCTGCAGGTCAGGCCGATTCTGTGAGATCGCGTTCAGCCGATGTTCGATGTGAATCTCAGCGTCGTGACGAATCCCTGCCCGTTCCAGACGCTGTACGCGGCGATGCACGAGCCCGACGGAGTGAGGGGAGTCAACGCTCTGAGGAGGGAAGAGCCGTCGCTACGGGAACAGATACTCGAACATGAGAGCATTGGTTTGCTGCGAGATGCGACGGCTTGCTACGACCGGGCCATACAGCTGGAGTCCGACCAGGTTCTCACCCGCAGATTCCTTCTTCACATGTATTCATTCAACAACAACAACCTTCTATGTAATGTGTTGGGATTTTATGTGATAGACCAAAAAAATGTGGCGTTGGTGAACAAAGAGCTAAATAATAAATAATAAAGATCAGGAGATACAACAGCCTGGTCAGGAATGAAGTTGTTTAGAATCTAGGCTTTTGACAAATTTTGCTGGATGATAAATTGTCCCAGAAATGATTGCGATAGATGATAATATTGTTGTTTTGTGATAATTTTCAGGTGATATATCGATATCACAATAATGCAGGTTCGCTCGCTCAAAGACCAATAAATGTTAATTTTGTCAAGAGCTCTTACCTCTTGTGGTGGGCGATATAGACCGAAAGCTTTATTACAATATTATACTGTAAGTTGCGTCACAATATTTTGTGATACTGTTGTGATAATGATAAAAGTGACAATAAAAACAATTTCTTACGTTTTAGGCAACAGCATGACTATATGACACTTGCTATGATCACTGTGTCACAGTGATGAGAGGTTTTGTGGGACTTTAAACATCATTAATTGGAATTTATTATGACAACAGTGAATCAGAATTTTAACATGATAATCACGATAAATGACAAACGATACGATAAATGCCCACCCCTACTTAACACTTGAACTGGAAGACATTTTCAATGTCCAAAAGACAAAACAATCAAAATCACAAAACGGAAATGAAAACCAGATCTAAATATTATGACGACTCTGTAAACAAAACTTCCCTTTAAAAACTATGAATAATCAGAATTAAAAAGATGAAACTCATTTTAATTTATCATGCGATTAATTAATTGTCTATACCTGCTTAGTCTAATTCCATTTCTAAAACAATATCCTTAGCTTCGAACATTTTATGCAACAAACACATGAGTGTTCAAGAGACAATTTGTTACTCTGGAGGAGCTGCAGTCATCGTGTCATTAGGCAAGATGCCGATAAACCCTTGATTGGTTGCCAGGGCAACACAAAAACACAGAACAAACTTTTTTTGTTGTTAACTTTTTTTTTTTTTTTTTTTTTTTTTAAACAAGCTCTAAATGATACATTTTTCAGACGTACTACAACACATCTATAATAGTAAAAATTCGCCGATCTTTTCTAGATCGGTCACTATCATGGAGTGATGACCTCTATGCTCGGCCTGGGGCAGCTGTCCACCGTCATCACGCAGGTTAACGGCGTACTAGCCAATAAGTAAGACACTTGCAGCCTACTTTGCTCTCGTCATTTCTGCCGCCTGATTTAAGTTCAACTTGCTTCCCTTTTTCCACGTTTAGGCAGCAGTGGAAGTCAGAGCTGAACACCTACAGAGTGGAGGCCGCCTGGAAGCTTGGGAAGTGGGATCTGTTGGAAGATTATTTGAGTTCAGGTTAGGAAAAAAAAAGTATAAAGGTCTTTCCACTTTAGTAGATATGAGCCAGTTCTAATTGCATTTGTCTAATCTGCCAATAACAACGCGGCCCCTGCAGACCAGCAGTCGTGCACTTGGGGCGTGCGGCTCGGCCAGCTGCTGCTGTCGGCGAAGAAGCAGGATGCAGAGAGTTTCTACGAGAAGCTGAAGCTGGTGCGGAAAGAGCAGGTGGTCCCGCTGTCCGCCGCCAGCTATGAGTGTGGAACCTACCAACGGGGATACGAGTACATCGTCAGGTCTGGCCTTCAGCTTCAGCAGCAGCTTTGGCTTCTACCTCGAGACTCTAAAACACGTCCACCTGTGTGCGTAGGCTCCACATGCTCAGCGAGCTGGAGCATGCGTTCACCGAGCTGCGGGGTGCTGGAGACGGCTCCGCCCCCAGCCTCACCAAGCTGCCTCCTCATTGGTCAGACCGCCTGGAGATGACCCAGAATTCCTTCAGAGCCAAGGAGCCGATCCTGGCCGTGCGGAGGGCCCTGCTCAGCCTCAGACCACAGTAAGGAGACACGCACTGTTGTGACGGTCGCTAAATTATTAAATTATGAAAACGGCCTCCAAACTTCAGTTTTGTGCTTTATGATTTAAAAAGCCTTTCTAAGATATAACCTGCCTAAACCAATCTCTCTGTGTTGTATCTTCAGTAGAAGAAAATGAATTTATTAAACCTTCAGCTCTGTTTTTGATATCGCTTCAGATATTAGATTGCTGGTACAAAACTAATGTTTAGTGCCCATAAAGCTAGGACTTCAACTAGTGATTACTTTATAAATTGATGATTAGATCAGTTATTCTCATGATTTAGAAGGACAAATATTGCCACTGTTCAGATTTTTTATTTAACCACTTATTTTGTGTGAACATTTTCTTGTATAAATATAAGAAATACATTTAAAAATGCAAATAAACAAGCGATTTGGGTCAAATAACGGTATTGCCGAAAATGCAGCAGCATAGCATTGCTTTAGTAAACTCTTGATCATTTGCAGTAAAGGATGTGTCTGCAGCTAAAAAATACTTCTAACATCAACGTGTGAAAAGTTCTGACCTTTCTGCCTTATTTAACATCAGTACAGTGTACGGATGGTCTGTTATGTTTTTTTGATCCAGCAATTAATTATAGAATAGCAAAATGTGCTGAATAAAATGAATTGTTGCAGAGTTTAAACCAAGCGAAGCTGAGAAAGAGGAGTTCTGAGAAGAAAAGGTTTACAGAAAATTAAGGTTTTTCGCGTCATAAATGTAAGATATACCTTTTTTGGGGGGGAGTTTTGGCTTAATTACTGCTCTGAGTTTATTATTTTAGCAGAGTTTATGTTTTAGAGTCTGTAAACGGTTATTCAATTGCTTTATTAGTTATTTCAATAATCGATTAATCACAATTAATCCGATTAATTGTTTCAGACCTACATAAAACTGGGTATTAGAGCCTCTTTAGAGTTTCATTCAACTCAGTAAATGCCGCCATGGTGAAAACGTTTCCTAAGCTAATTGATTTGAGTTTGTTGATCGATCCAACATTGTCTGAGCAGCGATCGCCGTGGTTTTGTCCTCTAGGCCCGTGGGTCAGGAGCTGGTGGGCGAGTGCTGGCTGCAGAGCGCCCGGGTCGCCAGGAAGGCCGGACACCACCAGACGGCCTTCAACGCTCTGCTCAACGCAGACAACACCAACCTGGCTGAGCTGGTCACGGAGAAGGCCAAGTGGCTCTGGTCCAAGGTACTGCCGACCCGTGAAAAATTGCGAAAGTTCAGTCAGGTTGCAGGTTTTCCCAGTCATTAGTTTTCTTTGCTCCAATTCAGTCCCATGGCAGCTCTGACTGTATTTAAGGTTGTTGTGTGTTTTGTTTTGGGGTTTTTTGTTCTTGATATTGCTGTTTTTTTCCACCAACTCTGCGATCAGGGCGACGTGCACCAGGCGCTGATCGTCCTGCAGAAGGGCGTGGCCCAGTGTTTTCCTGACGACCAGCTGCTGACCGAGCCTCGCAGCCTGCAGATCAAAGGGAAGGCCATGCTGCTGGTCGGACGCTTCATGGAGGAGACGGCAAACTTCGAGTCCAACGCCATCATGAAGGCGTACAAGGTTTTACCCCGTAACTTTTATTTGTGGTGTTTATAATGTTCCCAAATAGATAAACGTATTATTAGCAACTACAATGGTAGCTGATTTAATTTCTTCACCTTAAACTGGTTTATTTATTTAGGATGTGACCAACCTTCTCCCAGAATGGGAGGATGGAAACTTCTACCTAGCAAAGTACTATGATAAAGTGATGCCAATGGTGACAGATAACAAGCTGGAGAAACAGGGGAACCTCATCAGATACATCGTCACCTTCTTTGGAAAGTAGGTTCTCATTCTTTCTGCATATTAATATCCTTCAAACTGGCTTCTGATGGCATAACTCGTATTCTGTCAGAGCCCTGCAGTTTGGGAACCAGTACATCTACCAGGCGATGCCTCGCATGCTCTCCCTCTGGTTGGATTTCGGCGCTAAAGTGTGCGACTGTGAGAAAGGTGAGTAAGTAAGGTCAGAGACCAGAGGGCTGGAAACTGTTCCCCGACGTTCGTGTCCGTCCTCCACAGCCGGACGAGCCGACCGACTGATGCGACAGGAGCTCGGGAAAATCAACGCGGTGGTCGAGGAGCATTGCTCCAACTTGGCGCCCTACCAGTTCCTCACCGCCTTCTCCCAGCTCATCTCCAGGGTGTGTCACTCCAGCGACGAGGTCTTCAAGGTTCTCATGAAAATCGTGGCCAAAGTGTTCCTCGCGTACCCGCAGCAAGCCATGTGGCTGATGACCGCTGTCTCCAAGGTTGGCTGGTGTTTTGTGTTTTCCTTTTTCCCCTCAGCTGTCTCAGATTCACTCAGACGCTGTGTCACTTTGTAATTGGAAACCTGCTTAGCTCCTTAGTGTTAGCATACATTCATTTTATCCTGGCTAAAATAATCTGACATACAGTTGTGGATAGACGTTTTGAGAGTGAGTGAGAATGTTATTTTCCTCTAAACTTCACTGCTGAAGTCCTGTTGGTTCCATATGTAGATGAATCTGCTGGAAGTACAGCAGTAAAAAATGGGTTTAAACATGTTGAATTACAAAATACATTAAGTATCAATATTTACAGTGTCAGCCTTCCTTCATCAACACTTCAGCATCTTCTAGTGTAGAGAATATCAACATCTCAGGGATTTTATTCAATCTGGGAGTGTGAAAAAATGTCTGACTTTATTCCCCATTCCAATATGTAAATGACATTTCTTTCTTTCTGTCCGTCTCTGCTTGTCTATCCTTTTCTTTCTTAATCTGTTGTTTTCCTTCCTTCTTTCTGCTTTTTTTTCTTCTCTTCCTTTTGTTCCTTCTTACTTTCTCTCCATTTATGAGTTCTTCATGTTTCCTTAGGTTCCATGCCTCTCTTCCTTTGTCTCTTTCCTTTTATTTTAATTCAAATTTAAATCAAAAATACTTCTATTGTCGCCAGAGGGAAATCAAATGTTGTTGTAACTCAAGTTATACAAATATTCCTTCTTCCCTGTTTTGCTCCTTGGTCTGGACTGGTTGGTATCTCCTGTTCGTTTACTTTTCCCTTTTTTTTTTGTTTTTCCTGGTACGTTGCTGTTGCTGCTGTTGTTGTTTGAACAGCAACTCTATTTAATTGGCTGCCCATGTGTGCCTTTTGTGTTTCAGTCTTCTTACCCCATGCGCATGAAACGCTGCAATCAGATTCTTAAGAACGCCATCAGTCTTGAAAAGCCTCTGGAGAAATTCATTGGAGACGCGAACAGACTCACCGATAAGCTGCTGGAGCTCTGCAACAAGCCGGTAAAAATGTCCTCACAGGACGTAAAAAACTAGGGCTAATGAGATTACACCTGATTTAAAATTAGAGTTTATATATTCATAAAATTAACTCCAAGATTAGGCAGCTGTCCATAGGGATCGCTGAATGTAAGAGGAAAAATGAAGGCGATTTGATTAACTGTGTGCTTTTATTACCCTAAAAGAGGGGAAAAAAAGCCTTGCTTTGTGAAATACAGTTGTGTTTGATCGTGTCGCTCATTCAGGTGGACGGTAACAGCACCACCCTCAGCATGGGCGTTCACTTCAAGCAGCTGAAGCGGCTGGTGGAGGAGTCCACCTTCAGCCAGATCCTCATCCCGCTGCAGTCCGTCCTCATCCCAACGCTGCCCTCTACTGGCGGGGCGAACACCAAGCATGACGCCTTCCCCGGACACTGGGCGTACCTGGACGGCTTTGAAGACGCCGTAAGTAGGAGAGACGGGGTCTGAATTTCGCGACCCGTTTTCTTGAGACATTTATAAGGTAGGAATGTGATGTAGATAAATTTCAGTTTTGGAAACGTTTGGGGAAATTAAAATGTGTTAAAATGTTTGTATTTCCAGACTGTTGAGTAAAAAAGTCACATCCTGATGTGCTTAGATTTTTGGACATTTGAGTCTAGAATAATGGGAGTTTTTTTTTTAATGTTTTATCCTAACTGATCTATTTGCGTGTCTTCGTATCAGGTGGAGATTTTAGCCTCGTTGCAGAAGCCCAAAAAGATAAGTCTGAAGGGCTCAGATGGACGGAGCTACACCATGATGTGTAAACCTAAAGATGATCTAAGAAAAGACTGCCGCCTCATGGAGTTCAACTGTCTCATCAACAAGGTTGTGTGTCTGACTGATAAACACGGTTTCCGGTAACGACGTGGCCCTCCTCACCGTCGTGCTTTCTGCGAACAGTGTCTCCGTAAGGACGCCGAGTCGAGGCGCAGGGAGCTGCACATCCGCACCTACGCCGTGATTCCGCTCAACGAGGAGTGCGGCATCATCGAGTGGGTCAGCAACACCGCTGGGCTGCGACACATCCTCACCAAGCTGTACAAAGAGAGAGGTATTTATTTTCATGTCAACTGCTGTTCAAAGGCATCCAGGCCTCTTGTTTACGTTTTATCGTGGTGGAACTGCGACAAGCTTCATTTTACGTTACTGGTGTTTTATGTGTTGAACCAGCATGAAGTGGAGCATAATAGCGGAGTTGAAGGATCGATGCACATCCGTAGAAAACTGAGGGATTTAGGAAAAGTCAGTAAATACTTCATTTGTGATTTCACTTCGGTATTAAAAACACAGCTGTTGTTTTAATGGCTATTGAACGTTTTCTGTGGATAATTTGGAGTTAGATTCCACAGCAAAATTGTTGAAAAGGTGAATCTGTGAATATCAAACACTTCATTGGCTTCATATGGGCAGTAATTGCAAATCATCCCCACAGTTTTTAGTCTTTTTTTTTTTCCCTAAAATATGTGGGGAAAAAATTTCTGAAAGCGTGAAAAGTTGAAAGGTTTCGTGAGGCATTGCAGAGTTTGTGGTTCCAAGTGTGAAAGATTTGTAGACTGGAATAGCTGAAGAGATTTTGACTCTGTATTTCTCTAGGCGTCCACCTGTCGGGTAAAGAGCTGAGGAAGCTTATTTTACCCAAAACGGCTGCTTTTGAGGAAAAACTACGAATCCACAAGGAGGTGCTCTGCGCTCAGCATCCGCCCATCTTCTATGAGTGGTTCCTCCAAACTTTTCCTGACCCTGAATCATGGTATGCCACTACTCCACTGCATGAGCACGGAGGTTTTTTTTGGGTTTTTTTCCCCAATTTCTGCACATGTTCACACCCAGGTACAGCAGTCGCTCTGCATACTGCCGCTCCACTGCTGTGATGTCCATGGTCGGCTACATCCTGGGACTCGGCGATCGCCATGGAGAAAACATCCTCTTTGACTCTTTCACTGGGGAATGTGTCCACGTTGACTTCAACTGCCTCTTTAACAAGGTTAGTCACTCAGATCAGAGGTATCGACATTTCTTTGAGGAACTATATCTGCTGTGTGTTTTGGTCCCTTTTCCCTCCCATTTGTTTTATATGTGCCGTTCTCTTTGTGTCCACCAGGGGGAGACATTTGACGTGCCCGAGGTAGTTCCTTTCCGACTTACCCAAAACATGGTCCATGCTATGGGGCCAATGGGTACTGAAGGTTTGTTTAGACAGGCCTGTGAGGTCACGCTGAGACTGATGCGAGACCAGAGAGAGCCACTCATGAGGTAGACACAGTTTAATACACTGTGATTGTCAAAAACGTGTTTTTCTTTAGTGTCCATATTCAAAAATAAGACTTTCGTCATATAATTGTTTGCTATTACTCCTTAAGTGTGCTGAAGACCTTCCTTCACGACCCGCTGGTGGAGTGGAGCAAACCATCCAAAGGTCTGGTGAAAACCCAGGCCAATGAGACAGGCGAGATAGTGAATGAAAAGGTTTGTGTGGGTTTTTTTTTTAATTGGATATTGTTTATAGGTCTTACACAAATGATTTGTTTCTGCTTCAAGCTGTTAATTTCTACCCCATCTGTCACTTCCAGGCCAAAACACACGTGTGTGACATCGAGCAACGTCTCCAGGGGGTGATAAAGAGCAGAAATAAAGTGCTTGGCCTCCCTCTGTCAATAGAGGGACATGTGCACTACCTCATCCAGGAAGCCACAGATGACAAAATGCTCTGTCAGATGTATTTGGGCTGGGGTCCATACCTGTAGAAAGATAGGTACATGTTAAGTTAATCATCATAAAGCACTTTTTGAGTAAAGTTTCAGTTTTGTTGAAGTTCTTGATTTTTTTTTTTTTTTTTTTTTATAAACGGTCATACCTTTTGGATTTTATGTGCTGTATTGTTCGTTTGTAATAAAGAGATCTTCTGTTGGTTAGTGTGATTGAGTGTGTCTTTTAATCTTTTAACCCTCCTTGGCTCCTCTGATGCACCTCAGACCGTCAGCAGATTGAGTTTAATCCTCCCTTCTCTGATTCTGACCTGCTAACGTTCAGAGGTTCAAGAAAAACTCGGCACGACCGCCGCTGCGGAGTAAGGTTGCATGCCGAAATTTTGTTTGCGGAGCAGGCTCTTTCGTTGCGCCATTATGGGTTCAGACACTCAGAGAGTCGCTGTATTTGTGATTATGGTATTTCTTCTTTTAGTTAACTCGTGGCTGTTTTTGCAATTTACTTTGAAATAGAAGCCGTAAGGTATTTTTTGTGTTTAATGGCTGTTGGCTTACGTTTTGTTTCTTCTTTTCTTTCTTTAAGAGATTTAAATTTTTTCAAATTTAGTTTTTATTTTGTATTTCATGAGTAATTTTGCATGTGTAAAAGTTCAACATTTTGTGGAGAGATTATGCTTTTATTGTGAACTTGAACAGGAAGTCTCATCTTTCAAGTCATTGCATTTTCTCAGGACTTTCGTCATGTTTACGTCGGCGTAAACAGCTTAGCGCATGCTAATGTCCGTCATGGTACGTCATTTGACATTTTAACGGCTGTCCGAAGCATTCATTTAAGTTATCCTGGACATTAATGAATCAAACAGCGTCCTTGAGAGACGCAAATTAAAAGCCTACGTTACAGCGACGCCAGTCAATTTCCTGAGCGTCCTCTATTGACCCTTAGGAGACGAGTGGATAATAGGTCAGTACTGACGAGCAGGTGCGTGCGGAGCTTCTTAACGTCTCCGACGTCGCTCGGTGGGCCTCCAGTTATGGTAAGCCGTTAGAAACAGTAATACCCCGTACGTTAACGTGTTGTAAATACCCGGTTGCTACGTTTATTCTGGCAGCCAGGCTGAGAATCTCAACGGCTTGCAGTGATTGCAAAGGCGTCAGCCTGGCTGAGGCGATGCGTGGGTCAGCTGGTGGCTCTTGGGAGGTGAACGTTTGGTTTAGTAACCGGCGTTAGCTCGCTAACCCTCCGCTGCCGCGTCTCCACGGAGACGACGGCCGACCTTGAGGACTCCGTCATGGACCTGACGCGACTGGCTGTGGATGCTGGCCAGTTCATCAACCGAGCTGTTCAGGTAAATACGGAGAGACGGCGCTCTGCATGTCCACCTGCTCCATTAAAATCAACTGGAGTGTCCCGTCGCTGTCGAAAATGAGGCTGTTTTCTCATATCGCTCCAGTACACCGGAGAGAGCCTCGGCCAGGCGGATAGGACCGAGCTGGACGGCGGGCTGGAGGAGCTGCTGGCTCGGGCGGACGCCACCAAGACGTGGACGGATTCCATCATTTCTCAAACCGAGGTGCTACTGCAGCCGAGTCTGGGTGAGAAATTATGCATTTATTGTGTGTTGCTGTTATTGAGTGGGATAGTGGCGGTCCTATCAAGAAGGTCCAACCTCTCTGTTTTCGTACTTCCACCAACTTAAAGATACCCCTTCTCACAATGAACGTAAAATAAAATAAAAAAACCACACCTGGTAACTTAATTGTCCTGTATATGGAAGTGAGCTCAGCTACATAAATCAGGAAACAAAAAAAGTGTTAAATAAATCAAGGTTTCCCCAAGAAATCGGTGGAATATAATATTATTATTAAGTGGCCAGTGAAGGGATATATATATATATATATATATATATATATATATATATGTGAAAGTCTCTCAGATGGTCTTTCAGGGAGATGGGAACATAAATGCATCATTAAAAGATGAGTTATGATGACAAAATATATAGGATTCATCACTTTGTTTAATAAAAAAGCAAATCTGCCTAATTATTAAAAAAACAAATACCAAAACAAAGCATGTGTTCAGTGGGGATTTGATGCTAATAACTAAACGGCTAATAGCAATATGTTTACTTCATGAAAAACAAGACTTGAGCAAAATTACTCACCTTTTCTTTGACAAAGTGTCAGGAAAAGAAAACATGCATGTCCATACAAACATTGAGTCCTTAAATGCATAAACATAAATATAATTAGAGTCTATATAAACCTCCTGCAGGACTGTGAATCAGTGTTTGCCCTCTACCGCATACATCTTCTTTGAATTAGTGTTTGCTCTGACTGTAATTGACTCATACAGATGAATAGAGTTCTTTTTTTCTTTTTTGTTTGCTTTCAGTTTCTTCAGCTAATCGAGTTATAAGTGGACGTGGTCTGCTTTCTATCAGTAAAGTGGCCCGTTAGGCTGCCAGGAGCATTAAGGACAAAGCTTCATAAAATGTCAATTCTAATTTTCAGAGAGCCTTTGGCTCCATTGCAGATCTTTATTGTTTTTATGGAGAAACAGGAAAGCAGACATATGCCAATAAGGTTATTTATAGTTAAGTGTCCTAAATGTCAGTATCTATAAAAAGAGCTATAATTATTTCGAAGGTTTCTTTTTGTTATATTTTGTTTTCGACCTCTGACACACAGGAGCTCGATTGGAGGACCGCCTGTACGAGCATCTGGAGTGGAGCGCCCCGCCTCGACCTCGTGCACACGAGTTTCTGGGGGAACAAATGACCCAGGCTGGGCTGGAGATCGGATCGAACACGCCCTATGGTGAGTCTGCATCTGGTTACACCATTTGCCTTCTCAGCTTTTGCCCTTTTTAGGTGGACATGAATCATGATATGTTATCAGATTTTTTTGTTTTACAATACTAAGTTAAAATGTCAGATTTTGGCATTTGAAGCAGTACAATTTCAGTAACTCAGAAAGGGGGAAAAATGTTTTTGAATAAAATTAAAGCTGCGACACCCTGCTTGCACGAGCGTACAAACTTCTAAAGTAACACGGTTGAAGCAGGCTTTGATTCAATTTCAGCATTCAGTCTGATTTGGCAGGAGTTCACCAGCTTCCTGCATCTTGATTTGGCTGCATTTCCCCAACTTACCTTTCAAAGGTTCTCCCAAATCTTTCACACTGCAAGGAAATCTACTCCTCATCAGGTGATGTCTCAGATTTTCTGACTAGTTTCGCTCTTATTTTTTATTCACATTAGTATCGTCTGCACACACGTACAAACAAATATTGCAAATTTTTTGCTTGTGTTTTGTGCTTTTCCTTCTACTTCTTTGTTTTGCTTCAGAAATTAATTATGAAGGATATGTATTTAAGTTCAAACAATGTAATACAAATGGCAGATGGACATTTTTCTTCTGTTTTGAAGTAGTAAAACAATCTCGAAAAAACAAACTACTTCTGCCAGTAATGTAATCGTGGGCTTACTTCTGTAACACTAAAGGTTGCAAAAGTTCTGAAATTGTGTATCCTGATCTCACACTGACGTCATCTCAACCTGGTGTTTTCAACCACTGAATGTTTGCGTACAGGAACGGCTCTGATAAGGTGCGGCGAGGCCCAGAAGCAGCTGGGAGAAGCTGAGAGGAAGTTTGCAGAGTGCACAAACATTCACTTTCTCACCCCGCTGAGGAGTTTCACGGAGGGTGAATACAGAGCCATCCAGGTGAAACGCACCTCTTGTCTCTTATTATCTCTCCTTTGCTGTCAGCCATGTAAGGCGTTTAGCTTCTGACCCAGTTTTGTTGTAAACGGTTTAACAGAATGAGCGTAAGATGTTGGTGAACAAGCGTTTGGACTTGGACGTAGCCAAGACCAGGCTCAGGAAAGCCCATGAAGCAGACAGAGAGGCCAGGGTGAGCTGCAGCTAGAGTTCACCCGGAAGTGTGGGATACTAAAAGTAAAAACATGACAATTTTCTTGTAACATTATAACATCCTGTTTGACCTGTGTCCCTTTTTTTTTTTTTTTTTCTTTTGCCAGAACCTGAATGCGAACCCGTTGGATGATGACTACCTGTCTCACGTTTCCTACATGTTCAGCTTCCTGCGTGTTAAATGGCTTAAGGTTCGATTCTTTTTGAAGAAACGTGAACAACAAAAGAGACAAACATTATAATTTGGGCTTTAAAGTAGTTATTTCTATGCTTTCTCCGAACAGATATGGGCTCAGGAAATCTCTCAGGTACAAACATCTCTATCTTAAAGCTCATTCAGGTAGTGTGCTTCTGCCAATTCTGACAGATTGGTTGATGGAAAATAGACTCACACCAACACAGATCATTGGGATTTTTGATGTCAAAGAGAAACAGAAAATGTTTTTTCTCAGAACCAAATTGATTTGAAGGCGTACGGTGCCGTCTAACGAGTTGTGTTCGTGTGCGAAGGCGGAGATGGAGCTGAGGATCTGTCAGAGTCTTTTCGACCGGCAGTCAGAAATCACAAGACGGGCTCTCGAAGGAATCAGCAACACTCACGTATGTTGAAACCAGGGGTGCACCGATTTATCGGCCAGCCGATTTATCTTAACTTTGGGAAATTGCTTATCATATGAAGCCGATCTTATCCAGGTTGGCAAATGTCTAGGAATCAACCGCTGTCCTCTTCTACACCGTGGTGAGAAAGGTTTGATTGATAGACCTGCTCATCAAGTTATGTCTGCATGTTTACAATTACCAATAGCTACTCCACTCTTGCCAACTCAACAACTTTCTTGCTACATTGCGCAACATTTCAGACCAAAAAAATGTTATCGGCTAAAATCAGAATCAGCAGGTTCAGCTTTTTAAAAGATCAGTATTCGACGATCGTCCAGAAAACTGCAATCGGTGCATCCCTAGTTAAAGCAAAACCTAGACAGAGTATGTGACCATATTTCTGTAAGATTCTGTACGATTCAGTGTCAAACGTCGCGTTGCCCGTTTCTTTCCTCAGATTGACCACATGCGGAGCCTTACGGACTTTGTGGAGGGTCAGGCGTCATTTTTCGCTCAGGGCAACCAACACGCTCAGGAACTGCAAAGACAGATGTGCAGGTCGGCATTTATTATTAACAACCTCAAAAGAAGTTTGATCGTGTCAATGATAACAACTGTTGCATTTTAATGACAACAATGAAAACCAGGCCTGTTCAACTTCTTAGTCAGGTGCAGTAGTGTTCAAAAGTTTTGGACCACAATGAATTGTTTTATTTTCTTCTTCTTTTTTTTTTTTTTTTTTGCTTTATTTTTAACTAGCCAAACCTCCTTGTAAGCTTCTGATGTGAAAATAGTACTCAAGGATTTATAAATGTTCTTTAATGCTTAACTTGCCTTTTACACGTTTATATTCCAGGTGAATTTATTTGTTTTAGGTGCTTTTGCTTAGCTTACAGTCGAAAGAAATATTGCTAAAAAAAAAAGGCTGGTTGCTTGGGAATTTTGTTCTAAATTTGGATTTGTCTTTCCATGAATATGCTTGAATTCCCAAACTTTACCACAGATATCAATTTGTAAGACACTCTCATATCAGGTGATTTTGTTGTTTTATGACATTTATAGTCACATTTTTCTCATTTTACTTTCAGGATTCCAGCTGTCTTTTGCTCTAACAACTGGCAATCAGCAGTGAATGACGAGCCACCAATCAGCAGCCGTGTTGCCGGTGAGCCTGTCGGGTTGGATCAGGTCACTGCGGTTCCCAAAGTAGTTCGCCAGCTGCCAGACTTTGACCAGGACTCGTGGACTCTTGCTGTCATTCCTAAAACTGAAGCAGATCTCTCTTCATCTGATCACACAAACAACAACAATAACAACAACAGCGCCTTCAGTACTCCCGGTCAATCAAGCGGTCACCAACCAGCTGTTAAAAATCAATTATTTACACACCAAACATTTGATCTTGTATTTACATCCAGCCAATCGGATGAGCTTCTTCCACCCAGCTGGACAAATCAGGGAACAAACAGTTTGCCTTCTGCTGGGAGAGACTCGACCCGGACTTCCAATGCAGCTTTTACCAATGCTGCCGCTACTTTCACAACAGCGGCCGCGTCGCCTCCCCCTCAAGGAGGTACAATCCAAAATGAGAGTCAGACGGGAGACGCCGCAGCTACTGACATCACAGCATCCACTGATGTGGTTCCTGATTCCCAAACAGCCAGTGAAACTCGTGAGCGGCCAGTCGCCGGTGGAGAAGATGTCGAGTCAGGGCTGTGACAATTTAGAGCACTTCACAGTTGGTTCTCAATATCTGGAGCTGCTGCTCTGTTTAGAGGACACAAACATTAGGTGTGCCAAGCAGGATTAATTATCCTTATGGAGACTCCATAGTAATTGTAAAAGTGCTTGTTTTACAGGGCTCATGTCATCATTTTTACAGTTTTACTGTCGCAGTTGTGTTTTGGATTGTTATATTCATTTCAACGTCAAAGACAACGCGCACAAAGGAGCTGGATTTTCCGGAGGGTGATGATGCTGCAGAGGGAACACATAATTGACACATGTGCCACCCAAGAAGATCAGAGTGACA
Source organism: Poeciliopsis turrubarensis (assembly GCA_010277015.1). Taxonomy (NCBI): domain Eukaryota; kingdom Metazoa; phylum Chordata; class Actinopteri; order Cyprinodontiformes; family Poeciliidae; genus Poeciliopsis; species Poeciliopsis turrubarensis. Next base: position 83,447 of record VMRN01000055.1, read on the forward strand.
CCAAAGTCTTCAGCTAGAATGCGAGTTCATAAAGCAAAGATTTATATCTGGATTTGTCCAGTGGGGAGATGGAAGTCAGCAGAAATATTTTCGGAGAGTATTAGCTTGAAGACCTAACTGACCGGCTCCTCACTCTGAGATTTAAAAGTGCTCTGCAGCAGGCATATATAAGCTCCAGCTTTGACCAACATTGTTACTATGATGCAAATGGGTGTCAGCAATTACAAATTTTACGACTGTGTCGACAGCTATATAGTGGTTGCATAAAAAATTAGAGGTAATGAATGAAATTAGCCAAGGATCTCAGTTTTCTAAACATAATTAGCCTCTGTTTTAAAGGGGCTTCCTGTCTGTCATGAAACTAAAACTATATAAGGCTGATTGCAGCTAGTTATCGTACAACGTGTGGTCATAAAAAGTCTCTTTAATTCAGTTTCATGGTGGCTGAAGGCGACGTTTAAAATCCTGATACGGAATCTGTCATTTATTTTCTCTCAGACACTGAGAAAATTTGCCGCTCCAAATCATTTTTGTGGAGAACTTAGAGGGAGTTTAATAAGTCTGGAGACGTCAGCAAACATTTCATACTTTCATCAGTGGTAACATCTGAGGTAAAACATCTCTTTGTTGCTTGAGAAACTTTGTGCTCACAAACGACAGCTGCTGTCACCATGATAGTCAGCCTAATGACTCGACTAGAGCTATCTCTGGTAGAAACAGCTCTTCTGGAGATAGTAAAACCTTTAAACCTTACACAGGTCCAGGTTTTTTTATGCAATTATGTGTGTGTAACCATTTCAGACACGTGTGATTTCATAGATTTTTTTGTGTCCGAAAATTACATTTTTTTTTAAATTATCGGTTTTGTCAAGCAATAAAAAAGCTGATGATCATTTTTGTATATTTAACAATGTCAAGATTTTGAGTTTTTCTTGCTCTTAGTTGATGACATTTGCCCATTAGCCTTGATTTAGTGCCAGTATAAATGAATTTAAATGTAGCCATATAAAAATATAGATGTTTCATATTTAAGAGACAAAAAAAAAAACAAAAAAAACTGGGTTGACTGTTGCAGATGTTCAGTGTAAAGTGGAAACTAAGTCTGTATTTTCACAATCACCAAACGTATCAAGTGTTGTGCCAATTGTACATGTGTGTAAATGTAGTTGTAGAGATTGTATCATTTTGAAAAGAGCTACTTATGTCTCTTCTGTACTCGTGTTTCTCTGAGGTGAGGTCGTTTTCCATATGAAATGCTCACTTGTGTTCATGTGTCGCAGAGCCCAAGAGGTGAAAACACTCCAGCCTCAAATGAATCTTTATGCTTCTTTACACACAAACTTGGTTCTTTCTTCATACATGTTGCCCAGTAATTTATTTTCACCACTTTCATTTTCTTAAAGCCTTTTTTTTTTATTATTGTGAAATGGATAAAAGTTCCCATATCCAGATGTTGATTTTTCTTCTGCTTTTCTGTTTCGTTAGGCCAATTTTGGGACCCTAAAACAGACACGATGATGTAATCTCCTACACCAAAAGCAACACTTTTGTCCCAGTGCGTAAATATACTCGGGGCTGGTCAGTCATAAAACTGCTCCTCTAACGTCCGCCCGGTTGTGAGCCTGTGATTTAGTCGCTTCGTCGAGCCGATGTCGGCGCCAGCATTGGAGTCCGATTGGATTTTTGGTAAAGATGAAGAAACGAAACCTTTGGTGATGTCATACCAGAGCAAATCAAGTGTGAAAATGAATCTTTCTTCACCAGCAAGGTTCGTTCCCTGGGAACTCCTTGTTAAAAACCAGTTGCACCGCCTGGGTTCGCGTAGCGCACTAATGAGGTCTGTTGGAGTGCGACACGCACTGGCTCGCATACAGGAACACCTAAATACTATCCAAAAGAGTTCAGTGTTTGTTTCTCTTCTTTTTCCTTCATCTTTGCTTTTGGCTCCTTTTGCCGTCCAAGCAGATCGACGAGATCAGATGCAGAATGTGCGGCATCAGTCTGACGCGAGCCTCTTGGCTCTCCAACACAAATGCTTGTATCACCTGTGGATAAGCTCTCGGAGGCCACACTGTCCAGCCGTCCCGCTTGGAGTCACGTGGAATAATGTCACTTTCTCTCAAGTGACTCGCTAAACCAAGAATAGAAGCTCCTCAATCTGTCCACGGATTGGTGGATTTCCCCACTACCCTGAAGCAACAAGTGCCCGTCGCTCTTCCAGCCACTTTTCATGCTTCCGTAATGCGACGCTTTCCGTCAACAGATATCAGAGCCGTCCTTTGGCCTCGCACAGCGTCATACAGGAAGAGAAAGGAAACTGGCTCAATTTCCTTAGCTCACAGGAAATTGCTTGAATTTGGCTGTGTTACAACTCTATTCTTACATTTTTTTTTTTTTTTTGCCAATTCCCAAAGTTCTGCCTGCTGACCTGATTTGTGGCAACATGCTCATGTGCTGCATCTTTGAAATGTTTCACATTTTCTAGCGTTGCGACCAATAACTGTTGCACTTTCTTGGGCTTTTATGTCGTAAACAATCTTAAAATAACTTAGATGGTGAACTGGAATCAAATGGATGGGATTTTCCACAAAATATATCTAAAAAAAAAAAAATTGTCTTGAATTCGGTTTGTTCACAAAGCACCAATGTACAACAAATCTCAAGTCTCAGGGGTTTGCAAAGAGTAAAAACAGTCCAGTTCAGTTTATTGTTCAAATTGTTGAGGTTTGAACCTTGTGGGTGGCATCTAGTCACTGACTTGTATTGGACAGTCCATTGCATTTCATCGATTATTGAAGAACTTTGCAAAGAAAGACCAAAAAACAAAACAAAAAAAAACTGGACATGTCTCTCAAATTATAAAAACTGAGTTCGTAGAAATTAAAGACAGTCATTCTAATTAAAATTCCCAATCAAGGCCAAACCCCCCTTCAACTGATACGATTGGTTATTTAGGTGAATTATAATTAGAAATCATATTTGGAAACATTCTTCACATGCACATATGCTCTTTATTATTATTATTTTTTTTTTTTTCCCAAAAGAAGAGCGAAACAGTGTCAATGCAGACACCAATGAGAGGACACTTTGCTCTCCATAAAGTGTATGAACTGTATTTCAGCCTGTTTCAAATGCATTAGAGACATTTAAGAAAATACTCCCTCTACTTATTCAACAGAACACAAAAGGCGAAATGGTTGTGGAAAACCAAGAAAAGAAAAATCTATTGACACAAATGTGCTTTTTTTTTTTTTTTTTTTAATATATATATATATATATATATGTACAAATGTTGTATTTGGACTCCCATTCAGTCTCTGCTCTGTTGTGACAGTTACAATCACCAGGTCAAGAAATGAGTCATCTCAACAGATTTAGACCTCGCTTGCAAACCACTTTCCATCAGCGGGCCGCGTTTTAACAGTATCTTTATTGTTTCCGTCCCTCCCCGTCCTGCACACGAGCGGGGAAACACCCAGACAAGCACCGCGCCGCAGTAAACGGCCCGCGCCGGCTCCGCTCGTCGTGTTTGCGTCCCGCTGATGGTTTGCATCTGGTGCCTGACAACTCCATGCCGTCCCGCCTCGTCAGAAAAAAAGAAAAAAAAAGCGACATCTGTTTTCTCCCAACTTCCCCTCCTGCTCTGAAAAAAAAGCAAAAACCTTTTTACTGTTATTCCGTCTTTTAATTGTTCTCTCTTTGTTTTCTTTCTCCAGCTCCTTCGCTTGTCTCTGTGTTTTTTGTTTTTTTTTTTCCAGCCACGTGGGCAGAGTTTGCAGCCGAACGGTCGGTGCGGCGCGCGCAGGTGGCGCTGGCGGTGAGCGGCGTCTGGCGGTCGAGGATAAATGCGTTAATGTGCTGCTCTGGTAGAAACGCTGGCGTGCAGTCAAACGGTGTCGCAGTTTTTCCACAAATAAAGATCAGTCAGACTGGATGATGGATGCGCACTTTGACTATAGGCCATGAATCTGAATTCTTATTTCACTATAAATCCGAGCGTGCGTGTGCGCGTGCGATCTTGTTAACTCAGACTCCCGGTTGCAGCTGAAGCATCAGAGTGAAAAGAGCTGTACAATAGTTGGGGAAAATTCACATTTTTATCATGTGCCAAGGCAACTTTTTTTTGTGTGTGTGTGTGTTTCCCAGCCTGTTTCTTCCTGCAGGTTGTCCCTTTTCCTCAGATAAATCTGCCAGCGTCGCCCCGAGGCGATCGGACACGCGTGCTGACGCGCGCGGCGCGAGGAACAGGCCGCAGGGTCCGCTGGGAGAGAAAGGTCAGGGCGTTCCCCCTCACTGCGCGGCGCGGCGCGTCCTGCTCCTGCAGCTGAACGCGCGGCACCTGCTTGGACCGCCGGATCAAGGCCGGAGAAGAACGCAGGAAACCGTCACCTGTCGGCTCGCGCGGATCGGTCACCAGGCAACCGAGCTGAACGCAAATAGAAGCCCGAAAATAAAGCTCGAAGCCTGTCGCTTAGCGACAATATTTCACTTAAAAGTGGCGAAGGCAAAGTTTGTGAAAGTCCGGAAGAATAAAACCGTGGCGGATGACGTCACTGTAGTTTTCTATTTGAGGAGCTTCAAGTTTGAAATAAAAAAAAAACAAAAAAAAAACAAATACCCCAATTGAGGTTTGATGACAGCAGAATTGTTTTAACACTTACTGTATGTATTGCTGACACCATGTTAGTAAGGGCTTAACTTCAGATTCATATGTTTTGTCGGTTCATTTATTTATTTATTTAAAAGTTTGGAGTTTGGTTAGACAGTAATTTGAACAAAATCACACAGTCGAACCAAAAGTTATCAGACTGTATTTATGTTAAAAATAATTTCTCATTGCAAAGCAGCTCGCGTTGCTGATGCAGACCTCCCTGCCATCACCCTCATCTTTCTCTCCATGCACAGATTCTGCCTGCTTCCTCTCTCGCGTCCACCCCTCAGCCCACATCTCCGCGTCAGCGTGACTTTTGACTTTGCTCGCCCAGTCTCCACACACCCTCCTCTGGGTCGCCCCCCAACCCCCTCCCCTCCTCCTTCTTCCCTCCTGCTGCGTTTATAAGTCAGAAACGGCGAAGTTGAGCTCACAGAGCGGAGCTGTGCGCAGAGGGAGGGGGGGCTGCATGAGAACACAAGAGCAGCGCGAGTAGATCTAAACAAAAATCACACACACACACACAAAAAAAATAAAATTAAATTAAAAAAAATTAAATCAACACAGTAGAACAATAGGAGTTAGAGCCCCTGTCATGCATGTGTTTAGGATCTGGGTTGTGCTCTGTGTGCTTCGCGCTGCCGGTTCGTCTTCATGCGTCAACGAGGCTGAGGACGATGACGACTACGGCAACGAGATTTCTCTGGACCAGCAGCCGGGTGAGTTTGGCTTTCATCGTTTTCCCTGCCGGCTGCTTTGACTGAACAGACTTGAGCGTCGTCGTGTCTCCTTGACAACGTGTCGCCACTGATTTGGATTTGATTAAGTCCTTCGCCTAATTTGACAAATCTATTGCTTTTTCCTTCTTGTAAGTATTTATATATATTGTGGGAGGTTTTTTCTAAATAGAAAGCCAATCAAGTGTTTATCAGAGAGACAACTTGTTTTTGCAGTGGTTGTTTTTCTTTTGTTTTGTTTGTTAAAAGCCTAAACAGTTTGTATCCAGGACGTGGGGGGTCTGCAGAGATGCTTACCTGCCCTTTCCCTGACCCAAGATGCTCCTGCCAGTCCTGACCTGGATGGAGGAAAGGTCACTCATGACCTCCCGCTGGAGTTATGATCTATCTAAGAAAAATCCCAAAGATAACAGTTAAGGTTTGTGGTGGAGATCAGAGGAAATGCGAGAAATTTCAAGGAAATCAACACTTTAAGAAGCAAATGCCTGTTCAGCAAAGTGCTTCATATCCATGTTCACCAGCAAATGCATGGCGATGGGTGTGTGTTAGGTTTGGGAGCTCAATACATGTCCATTTTGGCACATGGCATCACGCGACCTTCACGGGTCTGCGCCATTAAATCCTCCTGTGTTTTCCAGAGTCACCAAACTCTGACCTCTCCCACTGGGACAAGCTCTTCGTCGCTCTGGAGGACTCCCACATGAGGCAGAACATGCTGCTGGAGTCGGCGGAGCGGTGCTGCGTCGTACCGGCGTCTCTGAGGAGCCAGCTGGACAAGCTCCTCCGGGCGGCGTCTCAGCAGAGCTCGCCCGGCCTGGAGTCAGCGTGCAGGGCGCAGGCGGAACGCGAGGCTCTCGGGCTGCACCGCGGCCTGGCGGAGCTCCGCCGGGACGGGGCCGAGATGGAGAGGAGGATAAACGCCACCTTGCAGGCGATCCTGCGCGGCAGACGCGAGGACGAGGCTCGGCTGAGTCGCCTCGAGGAGGCCGCGTCAGGAAGCGGCGGCGGCGGCGGCGGCAGCGGCGGACACCAGCCGACTCAGAGGCATGGAAGTCCGGGCAGAGCGTTTAGCTCGGGGTCGAACTCAATCCCGTCCGAGCTGGAGGAGCAGGATTTGTCCTCGCAGGTGGACCTGGACATGATAAGAGGCTCTCTGGTCGTCATAGCGAGAGACGTGCAGAGGATTTACCTGCAGCTGAGCACCGTGATCGAGCAGGCGGGAACTCTGAGGAAGGGCAGAGGAGACACATGAACTGACTGCAAAACAACAACATGCACAGCAAAAAAAAAAAAAAAACTGGCATTTTGCTTACTTTTTTGTTACATATGAGCTTGTATTTCTCTGCCGAGTACAACTCGAATGCGCCACTAAGAACCATGTGGGTTTGCTATAATGAATAAAACATTTTTCAAAGAAATCAATTAATCAATTAAAAAGTAAATCGCCCTCGTGGAAAATGTTTCCTCCCTTCTTCCAGCCTAATTTCCCACAGCAGCTCACTTCCTCGCGTCTTTCACGCGTCAGATTGCAGCGTTTGTTTTGTCGCGTTGGCCGCTGATTTCCCTCAACCACCGCAAAGGCAAGGAGGAGAGCAGAGCCAGAGGTTTTGGTTCTGGGTGTGATTTAAGGCGTGTTTGTCCAGCTCGTTAGTTGCTTTAATGCAAAAGAGGCCTCGGCTTGCAGCGCTCAGTGTTTATGAGTTACACACTGACGCCCATCCCTCCTCCGGCCTCACACTAGTACACACACACACACACACACACACACACACATATGCCTGCGGGCTTGTTTATTGAAACCAAAGTCAGGTTTCTGGAGGCACTTTCCTCATATATTTTGTTCTGTTTTCTCTCCTGTCACTGGGTCAGTCATTTTTGATGTTATTTTGTATTAAAAACATCAAAATGTATTTTGATTTTGTTTCACAGGGGGAACAAAACAAATGTGGGTTTGAAAAATCGCCATACTTTGACGACGTTAATAGGGCGCAAGTCCAGAAAGGCGGTCAAGTAGAGGGTTTTTGCAGTGAGGGTCTGTCAGCTGCAGCAGTTTCACTCAACTGGCACCTGCTGTTGGTAAAGGTCCAAACAAGTTGTAGGTTAAAGCCGTTGGGTGGTCCGAGAGGGGCCTCCACCGAAGAGACAGGAGCTAATGGCTAGACTGAGAGAGGTCAAGAACAAACCAGATTTCTACAATCTTAAAACAGAAGAAAAAAAAAAAACTTCCTTCCTTCCTAAATATTAGACATGTCACAATCATATTGGACGAGTACCAATCTAAATGGCATGCTATCACTAAAACCTCGCCTCGGAAATCCCAAAGCATGTCGTAGTAGAGATACATTTTCAAAGTACCTTTCAGATGACAACATTACAACCAGGGTACATTTCTTCCCACCCCTTTTTTTTTTACATCTGCGTCTGGAATTTTACAGGCGAGTTAAAAACCACTTAAAAACCACGGCCAGAAGAAACCTTTGTCTTGTCTTTGACAAGACAAAGGTGTGAAGATGTGGAGTATCGTGTTGCTGCCAGACCTCACACCACACCTGTTTCACAATCTCCCTGGATATTTGCAGCAACAATTCACATCATGCAGACACAATGATCTGTTCAATGTGGTGACACTTGACTTCCATTAAAGGTCTCCATCTGTGCAGTGCATGTGGTGGGGGATTTTAAGAATGGCTCCTTTGTTGTGTGTGTTTTTTTTTGTTTTTTTTTTTACCAGCATGCGGAAGATGGAGCCATGAGAGTAGGAGGCTAATGATGGGGAAAATAGAAGAGGAGAAACCCAGAGAACAGCACTGGTATGGTGGGTAAAAAAAAAAAATAAAATAAAAAAGAGACAATGACTGTTCTCCATGCATAAAACAATTACTGTATGAGCCAGCTGGCCACACAGAGACAATAATCAGTCGACATTTTCTTTGTTTTCCAGCCTGACTTCCTTTTGATCTGCCCGCTTTCTTTCATCTATTTTATATCATCTGTAACAACTTCTTATCCTTCCTATCTATACGCCGATTGCATTGGATGCTCTTATCTATGTTGTCCTGGTAATATCCGTTGGCCATCTCTTGCTTTTTTTTGTTCGACCTCTTGTCATCAAACAACGGTCAAATCAAAGGCACCGACCTTTGGCGAACATGGTGGTGTGATGGTGTGAGGATGAGTGCAAACTTTCTTCATCTATGTGCATAAGACAGAAAACCTCTGAAGGCTGATTAAAAGACAACAATACTCGCAGAGAGATTTTATTTTCACATCATGTAGTCACTTGACAGACAACACAATATTGGCACTTTCTTCTAAGCAAAAACAACAATACAAAATAGATCAAGCTCTGATGAACATCTAGCAGTCTCTTATGTACAATGGAACCAATCTCCTGAAGGACAACGTGTGGGTGAGGGGACGAGGGAAGTGCGTCTGTCTATTTGATAGGTGAGTCCAGAATCTCCTCATACTCCTCCCTCTGGCGACGTCCCGCACCTCGAGAGGGCAGCAACTTCATCGCCACCAGCCACCCGACGCTCAGCGTGATCATTACGTTCCCCACAACTTCCGGAGCGGTGGGAGCCAGAGGGAGTAGGGCCAAATGCAGGAGCATGGCTACAGGCACCTCCAAGCTCTGCGAGGCGGAGACCAGGGCTGGGTGGAGTCGGGTGAGGGCATGCGTCATTCCCAGGAAGGCCGCTAAAGAGCAGGCGACTAAGCCCAGGACAAGGCCCCATGCTGGTAAACTCATAGGCCAAGACCAGCCCTCCTGGAGCAGGATCATAGTAGCTGGAGTGAGCAGGCATCCAGTCCAACTCACAGTGAACAAGGCAGTGGCAACTCCTACTCTGTCTTTCAGTGAGCGATACCCAACCAGCGCCAGGGCCATCCACAATCCCGCTAGTGCCGAAAGAGACCATCCGAAGGCACCTCTCCAGAATGTGACCGGGTCGACTGGTGCGTCGTCATAGCTCTCATCTGCCGCGGGAAGCAGCACAAGACCCAATCCGCACAGCCCCGTGGCTAAAGTTATCCCATCAGCCAGTCCCAGCTTTTCCTCCAGAAGCAGGAAGGCAAGGGTTGCTGACAGAGCGGTGGTTGCCAGTCGCCAAGTTGTTGAACCATTTTCAGAAGAGACGAAAGTCAGGGAGGAGTACGCGCAACAGAGGGAGAGCGAGTACGCAATGCCGTAACAGAGCAGACGTAGCCGATATCCTTCTGGCCCAAACGGGTTCTCCGCCCTGTGCAGTGGGACCGCCACTGACAGGAGCTGGATGACGGACCTCACCAAGAGAAGGAACAGGGGCCCCAGGCTAAAGCGTTCAGAGGCCAGACGGGTCAGGGCAATCAGGCAGCCGTGTGCAAGCGCCGCACCGAGCAGCCCTATCCAGGTGAGCCGAGACGCAGACACAGACGCCTCGCCAAAACTGGCCAGTTGTTCTCCGACCCCTTTCCCCGATCCCTTCACTGCTTTGGTTCCCAGCTCACTCCCCTCTCCTCCCCCAGTGGCTTGAAGTTTATGTGCTGTGTCCTTGTCTTTGGACCCAAACAACGTCAAGGGCCACTTCTTGCTCTCCGTGAGCCGTTTCCTGTCGGATGTCTCCTCCAAGAATGAGCCAAAGTCCTCGAACGATGGGGCATCGTCATAGCCCTCGTCGCCTGGTTGGGGGAAATGGGTGTGTATTCCAGGTTGGGGGCTGTAGGGGGTCTGCGTGGCATACTTGGCTGTGACTGTGTGAGGGTGGATCTTCACTCTCTTCTTGGAGCCACTCAGAAGGTGAGCTGACTCCATTTTTAAAAAAAATCAAACCTCAGAGATGACGTACACCTGCGGGAGAAGCAGAAACGTTTTAGTACCCCACACACTCACTTCTTCTTTTTTTTTTTTTTTTTTTTTTTAACCATAGACCCGAGCAAATCCTCCCACGCCTTTCTTCGTCATGTTGCTTCTCCCTGGGATTCAGCTTGATATCTCATATATCTTTAATATCCGTGATAATAATAGCAGTGACTCACGTCTGCCAATGTTTCCCTGCAGTTTGCTACCAAATGCAAGTGGGCTTTACACAAATCCCCTGCTTAACCACGTTTCCCATGCAGTCAGACACATTACGTCCACAGTAACTGAATTAAGCAGAACAGTAATTGTCTTATCAAGCTCTGATCAAATAGCTGCTGGCAATGGGAGTTATATAAGCAAGGCTTTTGAGCCTCCTGTCTTTTGATCTCTTTGTGATAACTTTTTCTCCCTCTTTTATTTTTTACCACTGATTTCTAAGACGTTGTTTCTAAAATAAAAACCCAATATGCTCACTTAAGTCATACACACACACACACACACACATATACATCAGGCAGACACCTGTCTAGTTTCGGTGTCTCCCTGATGCTGCGATGCCTTGCAGATGTCGGACTCACAACGGCCTTGCAATTATTGTGTGGCACTTCTTCATTGCCGCATTTCAGGCTGAAAAACGCCCAGAACCCCGTCGGGTCGATCTTGGCGTTTAAAACAGTTTCTCACAACAACACAACATTTATTCCTGCTGACAAAATGTGGGCTTTTTGTGTTTCTTTTTTGGGTTTTCGGCACACAAAATGCATCTTTCAAATAACACGGCTCTGTGTGTACAATTTTTTTTGAATAAAGAAATGGGAAAACATTGAGGAAGCATGTAGAGGGAAGACTATCAACAATTTAACAGACTCCAATGAGCCCATGAGCCTGATCCAGATCAGGCAGATAGAGAAAACACGTGGATGGACAGACTGAGCCCATCTCAACAATTAAATGTCTTCATTCTGCAAAATTGTGCCACCCGAGTTTTCTCTCCACAGAAAGCTGTTTCTGTCTTAAGGTATTAGCATGCAATGCATAAACAGAAACGTAGTCTTTTTTCTTAACGGCTGACATTAAATCAAAGTGAACTTTTGAAGTTTTTCGTGAGTTCATAGGACGGTGTTATTTCTGTTTCATTGTTGTCGTGCAGCTAAAAGGCCCCGCTTTGTTCTCTCTGCATGTTAACTTGCATGTTCTCTGAGTGGATGCGTGGGTTTTCTCCAAGTGCTTTGGCTTCCTCCCACAGTCCAAACACGTACCTGTTACATCAACGGATCACTGTGAATTATCCTCAGGTACGACGATGCCCGTGCAAGGTTGTCTGTGCGGAATGTACACCCACCCCTCACGTCTATTAATGAAATGCAATACAAATAGGAGGAGTTTAAGTTGAAATTCCTAGTAGTTTTAAAAGTTTTTGGTTTGGCTTTTGAAAAAACAGCCACCGGTTTACCTCAGTTTAACAAAGATGTTACGAGTTGATCAAAAGCTTAAAAACTCCATGTCATCGTCAGGAATGTTCCCCTATCGCTTGAAAAGCATAATAATCATAATCTATGCAAATGACAGAATTTGAAAGAAAGAGCTGCGTAAAATTCTCCATGTATTCTGCCAGTTAGAAAATAAATAGAACGTTAAAAAATCACGTCCAACCTAAAAAGGGGGAAGGTGTAATCAGCCTTCGTTTTGTGCAGTGAGAAAAATATTAATATATCTGTCCTTTCATCCAGTGTATGTGGTTCCAACAGCATTTATAACAGGATGAGATTTACATCTTCTCATGGATGAAATGCATACTCATTGGTATTTGTTGTAATCTATTTCTACAAACTGATTAAATAAACAAGAGTGGTTCCTATTTCAGAAGACACTCACAGCACTCACAACTGAGAAAGTTTGTTTTTTTTATTTCTCCTGTATTTCTGGAAAAAAAAAAAAAAAAAAAAAAAAACATGTGTTCTGGGATCCCAACATGTCAGTGGTGGCCCCCAGCTAATTTCATGATGTCATGCGTTCAGTTTGATCTCAAGCATATAGGCATCAGTGTGAATTGTGTGCAAAAGCTCAGATGTGGATCCTCGTATAGGAGCCCAGAGGTGCCCTGCACGACATCCCAACAAAACCAGTTTTCACTGGTGGCTACATGAAACCTGGTCGGTTGCAGCGAGCAAAAAAAAAAAAAAAAAAAAAAAAAACACACACACACACACACACACACACACACACACACACACACACACACATTGTGCAGGAGGAGATCAGGATGTTCCTGTCTTGACCATTCTCTTCACAGTTAGTGACTGCGCCGGGTGATGCAGTCTGCCTCTGCAATGCCGCTGCTTTCTACTCGCAAAGCTTCGTCTTTGCACCTCACACAACCACATAGGTTGTGTGAGCTCCTCGGCGCTGGCAGCACAGCGCCGAGGAGCTGTGCTTACCCACTGAGAGATGCACATGGAATCTCTGCGCATGCCATTAAAAAGCGACGTCCTGTGGACTATTAATAGTCAAGTCAATTTATTTCAGCGCTTCTATGACTAATTGAGCGTTCAAGAAGAATGAAGCTGACTGGAGTTAAATAAGGCTGATGAAAACGCGTCCCCCCCCCCTCATCCCCCCCCTCTTTTTTTTCTCGCTTTGGCGGTGGTGCAAGATTTTTGCTCTCATCTTTATGATTTACTGCTGACCTCAAAAAACAACTCGTCGATTTCAGCTTCCTGGTTACGCCTTGCATTGACCGTCTGGCGCGCGTGTGCGCACCTGTTATTATTCTGCTATAAGCTGTACAGTGACAGCCCACGTCGTAAACCATGACAAATCCTTGAATGGGCAGGTAGGTAGGTAGGTAGGTGGGGGTCGAGGGGTGGGGAGCGCGCCTCCGCATCACTCCGGGCGCGCGCCCTGATCGGTAAAAGGGCAGCCAGAATCAATCAAGCCGTCCCGGTGACCTGACGTGGGGCTCATTACAGCAACCCAGATGCGCTGCGAGCGTTGCATGAAAACACAACTGCGTGATTTTAAATAGATAAAGAAAGAGAGAAAGAAAGAAATGCCTCCCTGCATTCACTCACCTGCTGTCGCGCGAACCAGGGCTGAACTTCACAAACGGTCCACCTCGGTCATTTAGAGAACATCTCCCGACGCTTCATCGCCTCCTTTTGGCCATTTGTTCTTCTGCTTCTCGCTCTTTTCTCCTCTCCCCCTCTCCCTTTCCCTCCCTCTCTCTCTCTCTGTTTCTCTCTCTCTCCCTCTCTCTCTCTCCTGTTTTCCGCAGCAGTGATTGTCCTCAGGGACACAGCGGTGACTTCAGCACCTATACGCACACCTCACTGCGCTCCACAGAGAGGAAAAAAAAAAGTGTTTTATGGGAACCTGCTGGCCGCTTTCATCACTCTCTGGAACACACACATATAGGCGCTTCTGGTCTGGGAGAAAAAAAGACAGAGAGAGAGAGAGAGAGAGAGACGACGGAGGAGGAGGAGAGAGATCTAATCAAAACCTCTGAGCATGCGTCATAGCAGTTGTACCTTGCGTATTTGTGCGTCACCCATTGTGTTTGAATTAACTTGGCTTTCTTTTTTTTTAAATGTGAATCTTTCTTTTTTGTTGTTGTTGTTGTTGGGAACAAAATTGGATTTGAAAACACAGAGCCTTGTAAAAGTATTGGGATTGACTGCAGTGGCAAGACTTTACATGAGGGGATGTGCATGTTGGCATGACACTGTCATAAACATGACATAACACCTTCACCAGTGTTTTTGACTGAAGTGTATTTTGGTAAATAATACAACTCTAAATGCATTAAAAAGTTACATTGAAAGTGTCCGCTTTGCACTATTCGGAAAATAGGGACATTTTTATGCAACCTTCATTCGAGATGAAGCGCTTTCTTTTAAAAATCACACAGCAAATTTGTTACGAGCACTGAAAATGAAGATTGGGTTTTATTACCGAAATGGATCTTGTTTCTCTCTCAAAGCTTGAAGTAAATTGGTAGCAGCGACGTTCCTGCCACTTGTGGATTATGGACGTTGAACAGAAAGCTGTTTGATCCATCATCCAAAAAGAAAGAGCCTTCCTCAACTACAGACCTACCGAGGCTTAATGTCAGACTGATGGAGTAAGCAAACAATCGGGACTATATGTTCAGAGCTGACTGTGGCTCATTGGTAAGCACGGTGAAAATGCATTTTACTCGTCATTGCCTTTTAAGACTCTCAAGGACACTTTACAAGAAATGAAGCAATTTAAGAATACGCTAAAAAATAAACACAGAGGTAGAAGAAAAAAACGAACAAGCAAAGAGATTGCGATGAAACGGACAACTTGAATAGACGTGTTTTGAGTTGTGATTTTGAAAGTAGGAAGAGCTGCAGGTAGAGACAGTCTTGTAATTAGAGAGCTTTCTCCCCCATTGGATATTGATATTCTCTTGGGCAAGGCACTTGAAACCAAATATCGATTAGCGCATTGACATATGAATAAATGCTCGTCTCTGGGTGTAGCTGAGTGACAGGCTAATCTGCTGAAGCACTAAGAAGGGTGGGACGACATGCAAGTTGAGTCCACTTACCATTGTGATGTTGCTTGGATCAAAACATATTTATGTCCCAGAAAGGACCAGTCAAAGTCCACACCAAAGTCCAGTTTGGGGGGAGGCAAGAAAAAGTAACATGCACCATCCGTTGCCCAACCAGCAAAAGCTTCTCGTTGTTTCAATCTTAGTTTAACAAAATCCCACTACAACGATGTTCATTACAGCTTTTCAGGGTGTATTTGTGTTTGTGCCATATTTGGGGGGGGGGGAGGGAGGGGTAAATAAGCAACAAGGGGGCAGCTAATAATTGTCCAGGCAAGTGTGTCCAGGAATCAGGTTGCCAGGCCTTACTGAAACTATAAATGTTCCCCAGAACTGCTTCTATACATGTTGTGCAGTGTATAACCCTACAAAGAGAAGACCTTGGGAATCCAGCGACAATCAGTGCCACTGCAATCAGAAGAACAACTGCGGTAGATGGTTTGTTTCCATCTAAATGGCTTTAAATCACATGTAAGGACACTGCTGCAAGGAAAAAACATGTTTCAGTCTAATCAAGAACTTAGTTGCTGTTCTTGATTAGAATTAAGAACATCATGAATCAATGGATTCATGATGTTTGTTCACTAATGTTCTCTAACCTCAGAGATTCAGAGTGAGATTCATCAACACTTCGGAGTGCGCGTCTTGTCAGGTCAAAGTACGATTTGAAAATAGCAAATTCTAAGCAAGTTTTAAACATACTGTTTGTTAAGCCAACATTTCTCTTTTTAAGCATTTTTTTTTTTTTTAGCATTCTGATGTGATATTTCAATTATTTTTCCATTAGCTCCATGTGGAAAATCCTCATAACTCACAGAAATAAAGACTTTCCATCAATGCAAAATGAATCTATATGATGTGCTTCACTTGGTGACGAAGTTCCGAAAATAAATGGACTTTCTGATGATATTTAAATGTATTAAATGGGTCTGTACTCTAAATATGTACAGTTCGAAGTCGTGTTGCGTTGAATGTAATTTGGGTGCATTGTGTTAAAAGAGACTACAAATACGTTTTGAGTTTTTCTTTGTAAATATATTTCTTAGCTGTGTCACATTTTCCTTTCCCTTCACAATCGTGCTCATTTTGCAGAGCTCTGCTGCAGCTCGGACACCAGATACGACCTAATGAAACAGAATTTCGTAACAGAGGGACAAAGGATTTTGTCCAACATCATTCAACAGTATCCAACCCCAGGATTCCCCATTTGTCTACTGTATGGCAGTAATTGCTTTGACATTTTGCTGCTATAAATCTTTTGCGCCCTGCTTCATCTTCAGCTGCATTAACCTTTGCAGGCTGCAGGCAGGTTGCCTGTAAGGTCGGACCGTCTCGACGTTTCATGAGAAGCCTCCAGTTGTCGGGACAACGAGTTCTCCACCTGGAAACGTCAATTGTTTCAATCAAATCCAGCATGTGAGCAGAAGTAATGTTTCGGGGGTTTTTTTGTTTGTTTGTTTGTTTTTGTTTAACTTGCTGTTAGCTATTTGATTCGTGTGCTTACTTTGTGATGGCGACTGCACAGCAACTGCAGCTTTACTCTGGTTCTTTTTGTTTCTTGGTCTGGCAGCAGGTGTTTGGAAGCCCAAAAAACCAGAATGTATGTTGGAAATCAATGCACATTTTCTTTCTCCGAGATGGATTTGGAATCAGATATTTACATACACTGCAGGACATTAAATCAGAGTACACTGTAAAAAAGTTCCTAATTTAAGGTAAAATACCAGGAATTTTCACTGTATTTATGTAAAATTCTCTGTTTCCAGAATGTTACTGTATTCATACTTACAAATATGGTCTAAATTTGTAATTTATTTACACCATATTTATATGGTCACGGGTTCATTTGAAACATTTCTGTGTTGCCAGAATTTTACCTTGTTTATACCGCTAAATACGGTAAAATTTAGGCAAGACAGGATTTTACGTGCATGTAAATACTTCAGGAAAGCCTCGATAGCAAAGAGAAGGCTCAACACTTTTCAGAGGTTCATTCAAAACATTTGAGTGAAATGAAAGCAGTGGTGTGGAGGTCTAAAGCGGCACCAGAAACTCTCGACTTCCTGGTGTGACATCATTGAAAAAGACCAAAAGAGATTGTGGACTTCCTCAGTCTGGTTCTTCTCTAGACACAAGTGCCAGACAATTGTAGATGCGAAACTATCTCTGCTTGATTATATGCCAGTTCAAACACCTGTCTCCAGTCAGAAAGTGTGAGGACTTTGTGTGGAAGTGAAGCGGCTGACAAACCTTGATTCAGTTGCATCAGTTCAGTCAGGAGGAAAACTCCTGCAAGCTCCTGTGAAAAGCTTGTGTAAGTCCCTCACATTTCACCAAACCCATTCAGTATTCTGCATTTAATGAAATTGAAATATTTTTTGATTCGCCTTAGTGATCAGAAACTTGATCAAATTGACAAAAAGACATTTAAAAAAATGTTTAAGTGTCTTTTTACACAATGTACACACACATACGGCACCATGTGAATACTGAGTGAAGGATTTTCTAATGCGCTTTCCAAAGCGTCTACTCCCCCGTATCAATAATGAACGGGGCTTTGAAAAAAAAAAAAAAAAAAAAAAAAAAAAACACTGTTAGAGCCACGAATGTCTGCCGTTTATTTATTCAACACACCCAGGCCTGTGTTTCACGTCAATTACTACCAGAAATACAACCCAAGCTGGATGTTTGGCCGAGTTCTGCTTGGGCAAATGGATGAGGGAGAGAAAGTTCATTTCCTGCCGTTGCTGTTTTGTACAGTTTTGTAATGCTCCTTGTCCCTGGAGCTGTTTCTGCAGTTTTCCTTCTCCCCGCTACATCTGGTTTAGGCATTAGGCTGAGGATGAGGAGGGATATCAGGTGTTTCCATGGTTACAGCGGATGAGAGCGCTTTAGGCCCAGCTATTCAGGGTGGGGGAACAGGGGAGATGTTTAAATCCTATCGACTGCTCTGCAGGTCTTGGGATTAAGGTTAGTAACATTTGAACTGAAAGAAGCCACTTCCCATGAGGAGCTATTGGCTGGATCTGATGAAGATACGCCGGGAGGAAGTGGAAAGCAGCTGAAAGCAGACAAGCGGTGAAAAAATAAAGAAGGACAGTGGGCGAGAGTCATAGAATTTCTGCTCTGACTCTCTTGCCCTCTCTGGTCAGGACGAAATTATTCATAGAGGGGGTTGAAGAAAAAAAAAAAACAGCTGCAAAACGGGAAAAACTTCTTCTGCAGCCGTTCCTGTGCTCCAGTCTGATTTCCCATGTGCTCCAAACCTGTGCTTTGTACGCAGAATAAACACAAACAAGAACAATAGGAAGCAATCGGTATTCCTATCTCTGGGGATTACAAGATTACTGGGCGTTGGCTGTTCATGACCTATAATCAGGATATCATTATTCAGAGCTGCACCCCTCCACTCCCCACCCCGTCCCTCTGTGTGTCTGAATGCCTGTTCTCATTTCGACAGCAGCTGATGACAGCAAAACTCACCCGACTGTGGCCGCAGAACAGTCTCATACGTCACCATGTCGCCGGTGTGGCGAGGACAGATTAGTTAGAAAAAACAAGGATGGAAACGTTGCTTTTTCTTCCAGGATCACCCCGCATTTACCTCCATCCATCTTCCCGATCGGCAAATCTGCATCGCTCCGCATTTACGTCCACATCTGCTCGGAACAGCTGCTCCCGCCCTCCTGAAGAAAAGCATCCCACCAGGATGATGCTGCCACCACCATGCTACATGGTGAGGACGGCGTGTTCAGACGGATGCATGATTTCAATTTTTGTGCCAGATGGTATAGAGTTTGGATTGTTAGCTCATAAATGGGGGCTTGTTCAGCGCAACAAACAAATTTAAAAACAAATTCGAAAGCATCTCCTCTCTACGATGCTGTTGTCGCCACGTTTTACAGCAGGAATGGCGCGTTCAGGGTTAGCCAGCTGTACGTGATACAATACCAGGTCACCAACATCAAGTAAATAAAGTTGCAAAAAACTCAAATCAAAATGGTGGGAAAAATTGTCATGCTGCCTTATGAGTTTCTTTTCTTTGGTATATTTTTTCACCAAACAACTCTGCTTGGGGAAAGACAACCCCACATCATGATGCTGCCACCACCATGTCCCAACTAACTCTGCACAAACTTTCTTTACTCGCCAAAGAGGCATTATATTTCACACTTGGTTTGTTGTCTTTAGGGTGAGCCAGCTAGAATGATTCCACCACTGCCATGTTATTTATTTATTTATGTTTTAAAAAAAAAAAAAATCCAGCTCCTGGACAATACACTCATGTCTTTTCCGTTCCTCAACAAGTTCCCTCGAGGTTGTCCTGATTTTACAGCTCAAGTTCTCACCAACTTCCCTGTCCCGCATGAGACAAAACGATCCTCACCAGGCTGGTGCTGCCACCACCGTGTTTCACAGCAGTGATTGTATGTTCACAGTGAGTTAGCCATAGTAGCAGACAGGATTAATACAGCACTGGGTTCCAACGGGAAAGCTGTAGGAAGAAACACTCCTGGTATGATTAAGATCTGAGCTGCACACACACACACACGCACACCCACACGCACACACACACACACGCACCCACACACACACGCACGCACACACACGCACCCACACGCACACACACACACACGCACCCACACACACACACACACACACACACAAAATCCCTGGATGGGTCCATTGCCGTCTGTGTGAGTGTTTCAGTAATGGAGGTGGAAATGACGGACGATGACTGCCTGGCACACAAGTGGGGTTATGATAGGCTGTGATGTTTTGGGGTTTTTTTTCCCTCTCCAACTAGCGGAGCACCCTGAATCTCATACATTTTGCATCGCCACAGCTGCAGAAAGAGAGGAAGAGTGGTGGGTGGTGAGGAGAAAAGCATGCAGGAGATAAATGTAGGGAGGGGAGGCAGGGTTGTCAAATAGGAAGAGCAGTCTATGGAGTGAAATAACTGTGAGCAAGGTCAGTGCAGATCTGAAATAGAACTTATCTACAGGCGAAGAACGGCCATGTAAAGCTTTTTCTGTTAGTCGACAGTCCCAGAGGTTATATACACTGGATGCGTTCCTTCACAAACCCCCTGCAGAAGATTGACGAGTTTGTCTTTCCATTGGCTGCAGCGAGTGATGACCTGCCACCTTTGTTACCACAAAAAGGGAGATTTTTTTTTTTTTTTTTCCGCGGAAGCAGAACCGCCATCTGTTTCCACGGATCTGGCCTCAGGAAAAGTTCTCGGATGATGGCGGAGGCTGTGATTGGGAGTGTTCCTGCTTCCAAAAACAGGCCATATATGTACGTCTAAACGGACGCCATCGAATCCGATCAAAAATGCTCAAACTGGGGCAGTGGAAAGCAGAGTCAGACGTCTGTCGCTTATGCAACAAAGACGCAGCACGCGCGCCTGAGGCCGAGAACGCTGTAGATTTGAAATGATTTGTCGGCAGAATGTGCGAAAAGGATGAGCAGGTTGTTGAGAATTTAGTATAAAGATTGAGAAAGGCAGATAGAAGCCACTGCAGCAGATTGCATCATCACGCGCTTGCTTTCAACGTTTGCTTTTTCACTGACTTTACCTGAAAAGAGCAGAAAAACCAGATATTATACAAGGAATTATTCATTCAGAGAACCTTCGGGCGACAATTGCACTTGCTCTGAGTGTGAAAGAAATAATAGTTATGAACTTTTAAAGTCATGGAAGTTAGAAAAATGACTAAATAAAAAGAAACAAGACAAGCAAGAAACCTAAGGAATAAGAGAGTTGATAAATGAGAAATGCTATCTTTCAGTTGGGGTCCTAAGTGCGGAGTACAAATTGTGGGTGCAAATCAGATTGAAGCGACCTGTACTGAGGCTCTGCATGACATTACAGTATTACAGATTACAGTACACGTCAGTGCATGACATATTAGACTAATTAACTTTCCTTAAACACAGTCATCCGATTCCAGCTTTTCAAACTCTTATTGTGCTGATCGGGGTTTCACAAGTAACACAAAAAGTGCTTTTTGAGAAAATCTGGAAAAGGGGCAACACTTCAACCAGCACATTGAAACGGCCTAATTACACCAGGCTGACAACTACACAAACAGAGTCCTGTATGTTTCTTTTTACTGAAGCGAGGCGTTGTTAGTTTTAAATGCAAGACGTGCTGTCGCTATAGCAAACAGAGTCTCTGCGATGCGACGACTTGCTCAAGACGTTTAATCCATCGAAAAATGCATAGAGATAAAAATGTTAACCCCATGGACTTCCTCTGCTTTTCTCTTTTTTAAACACACACATATCAAAAGCATTTAAATCAGGACTTTGATACCTGTCTAATGACTCTGAGGTTGGGGTAATATAATTAAGTGAAGATGTTACTTTACCCGTCTGCCTCTGTGCCTCTCCTCCTATTAGGCCAGAGAGAGCTGCTGGGGTGAGTAATGTGAGCACATCCAGGCTTTATAATTGGGTTTATAACTCATTCAGCTCCGAGCCAAGAGGCCTGGCAAAGAAGCTTCGCCAGGCCTCTTGTTTTTCTTTTTCTTTTTTCCAGTCTCTTCCGATTCAGGATGAGCGGGAGCGGAATGCACGGTGCAAAACGCGGCGGTGAATGTCATGTGTTCCTCGCCGTTCATGTGCGATGCACAAACTTTAGCTCTTTCCCTGAATATTGTTTTCTTCAGTTATGTCCTGTCCTTTTCGAAAATGGACAAGAGACCCCAAACACAATATTTGATGTTGTTTCATATCCGCAGCTGTTGTCGTCACTATTGTCAAATATATTTAAAACTATATTTCTGGGTAAGTTTTTTCACAATTGTGCAGGAAAGTTGTCTCAGAGAGAATCTGTTTAAAATGACCTTTCAATTCAACAAGTTTTAAGAAAAAAATAAAGCATTGATTAAGCTTATTTTCACACTTATAAGTACATAATCTACACAAGGGCCACTAAAATACAAAAACACGCAAAAAACAACAACTAATAATTGATATGTAATGACACATATATTAACTTTGAGGTCAACATGATTCGTAAAATAAATAAAATGGCCTAGATCATGTTGACCCCAGTGACCCCAAGGTGTCAGAGAAGCATCTTCAAGATATGTTCAATATATTTGTAAGCAGAATGCATTTGCTGAAAAAAGGGATTACTATAATGATTCCCATATGATCTTATGAAGTAAACAATCCTAACATTTCATAAATGTTTTTTTTTTCCAAACTAATCATGACATATTAAGAAAATAACTAGAGCACATAACAAGAAGTGATAACAGACAGTGTAAAAAGATTACAATGAAGTAAGGGCATTAGTAGGTACAAGTAAATCCCTGAAAATAAAATAAAAGTTGCCAATGAAGGACAGCTGCACAAAAGGAGATAAAAAAGATAGAACAGACAAAACAAAGGAGGTAAAATGTCAAACTGCATTGTGCACAAAAGAAGGACATGAAAAATTAATGAAACATTTGCTGCATATCTATTTTATCCAAGATATCTTGGTTTACGGCTGCATTGTCACATATGCAAAAATATTGCTTTCGTATAATCTTAATTATTCTTTTTACTTGACAGCTGTTTGAAATAGCTTAATAGTATGAGAGCTCTAGGGGGGACGGTGGGGAGGGGTCTCTCCTTCTCTGCGCATCCACATCACTGTTTTGCTGGCGGGGTCAGCTCTCCCTGTTCCCACCGCCCCCCCCTTTTTCCCTTCCCAGGCTCGCCCCCCGGAGGCGCGTGTCCGCCGCGGCACGGTGTGTCCGCCAGGGGGCAGCTGTGTCTCGGTCTGAGCCTGCGCCGCTCCCGCTGCATCACAGAGAGGAAAATACCACCAGATGGCGGTTTAGGATTGCTGCTCTTATCTCAAGGCGCGGTTCTGCTCGCACGGCCAATTTTCAATATAAATATACCAACTATATTCAAACTAAAATCGTTGGCACGTTTCAGAAGGCAATAACCGGTCCGGCGATGGTCGTTAAAGGTGAGTGTCTTGTGGTTTTGTCGTGTTTTGTGCGGTGGTAACGGAGACGGGGCACGGAATAAAGATGGTGGACACAGACAGGGAAGGCTGGGCGGTTGGGGGATGGGCGCTAGCGGCTAACGGAGGTGAATGTGCTTTCTCTCCCCTCAGTTACATTATATAGCCTAGCGCGGCTACTAGCCTGCGAGCTAGCCGCAATTTTTTTTTTTTTTTTTTTTTTTTTTGGGGGGGGGGGGGCGGCAGACAACTTGTTAGAAGAGCGACTGTTTGCAGCAACGCTGCTGTGATTGCCACCAATTGTCACTCGGCGTTATGAGTTTGTCTTGTCAACAAATAAAGAGCTGGGCAGTGTGACGTGTTTTTTTTTTTAGCTGTTTGCAGGCAGGATTCAGAGCATCACCTTTTTCTCGTTCACACAGCGTTGTATGGACGTACAGCATGGGCTTCCTCCTTGTTGTGATCAGCTTTATTGTCAGTTTCCACGCTATTCGCCACGCTGGTGTTGGCACTGTTGTCATCACACTACAGGCAGGTTGCTTTTGCAAACAGAAATACACACACACGCGCACATATAGTTCGTACTTTCTCGTGCACCTTCTTCCCTTCAAGTTGGGCGACTTTTAATGCTACATAATAAAACATGTTGCTGTTTGCACATCAGTGAAAAGCACGTGGGTGTTTCCATCTAAAAACTACAGATTGGAGTCCTTGCATGTTTCGCAGGATTATTATGGCGCTCTTTCCCCTTCCCGCCCCCTTCCGTGCGGGAAACAGGCAAACATTGAGCGGGGAAACATGAGTCACATTAGTGGGGGGATGGGCTCCACCGGCCAGCCCCCCTAATGGGGCTTTGGTCCTGACTCCCCTCCACAACTGACCCCTGCTCAGCTCAGCCTTTGCAGTGTTGACAGGAGAGTTCCTACTGGCAGCTTCATGAATCTGAGATTGTTGCATAACTGCTTTGTTTACAGTCAGCCATG
This sequence comes from Poeciliopsis turrubarensis, assembly GCA_010277015.1. Classification (NCBI taxonomy): domain Eukaryota; kingdom Metazoa; phylum Chordata; class Actinopteri; order Cyprinodontiformes; family Poeciliidae; genus Poeciliopsis; species Poeciliopsis turrubarensis. The sequence goes on from VMRN01000055.1 coordinate 107,212, forward strand.
TGATTTCTCATGCAGGCTTTCCTGGACTACTGTTTGCAACCTGTGTGCCTGCCAACTGGTCTTGCATTCCTCCTTCAGTCTGCACACCACACGCTTAATTTTGGCCATGGACCAAGTTGCACATATTGTTTTTGTTGTTTGCTTTTTTTCTGATTTTCTTTTTTTTTTTTTTTATCAGCTTTTCTATGCTAAATTTCTGGTTACTAGTTGTATACAGTTTTGATTGGCTGACATGGTTCCTGGCTGATTCAGACACTAGTACATTTTTATGCTTTCTGAACAGATTAATTTTTTAGCACACCATGTCTTGCTAAAGAAACACTAGAGTTGCAGTACCGTCTATTTGTGTCACTTGCAAACTAATTCCTGCAAACTGCTGACGTCTCATCACATCTTTAATTTTGTCCTTTTAGAAAGATATTTCTTTTACGTTTGCACTTCACTAACCAAGCTGAAACAGCTATGGAATCTTTATTGCATCATTAGAAAACACTAGCATTTTTTTTAATGAATGTTTTTTTCCCTAATCATTCAATATTTGGACAAATTATGGTGGCAAATAATAGCCAAGTACTGAAATTTCCTATACATTTAATTTATATGCATGTGGTCTTCTGGTTATTTCACAATAATTACAAACATATCACTAGGGAAGGACTGATGTGAAAATATCAGTGCTTCCCGATATTATTATTGCTGTTATTGATGAAAACGATTATTTACCAATATTGTAAAAAAAAAAAAAAAAAACATTTATATGACCAACCTTCTCCACTCCACCTCCAGAAGCAAATGGCAAAAATATGGAAATAAATATCAGTTGTTAATATCAGCCTAGTTTTATTTATCAAACCGATGTGTTAAAAAAAAAAAAGTATACTATTGCCCAATAGCGATGTCATTGCCGAACGTACATCGTTTTATGTACGTTCTACCTTTTGGCGATGTATAAATAAACTGGATTGGATTGATCCCTGGTTGGTATAAAAACAACCAAAACGTTACATGCATTAAACGATGAAGGGGAGGAATGACCTGTTTTCACTCCGTAATATTTAATGTAGCGCAGCACAAAGCCTTGGAGGCTGACCAGACTTTCGCATTGAGATCCAGTCCTTGGATCTCGGTTGGATGCGTCACCGAAGAGCTTGGCAGTGGATCACAGAGGTCAGGGGAAATGAAAATTATGCTGGTGTCATGATGCAAAGTTTACATGCTCTTCTAGCTGATGGAGGTTAGCTCTGGTGTGCCACAAAGTGTTTTTTTTTTTCTTCTTTTTTTCAGACCTGTAATGACACAACTTAAAAATGTATTTAGTTTGGTTTTCAGCACCATTCCTGTCATACCCACACAGTGGTTGACTCTGCTTTATTGCATGTAGTGAAGAATGTTTAGTTATGCACCACAGTGTCTCTGCCTCAGGCTGCTAAACAGAATAGTTTGAATCAGATGTTCATTGCAGAACGTATAAAACGTAGCTGATATAAATAGTGTTTAGACCTTTGGACAGTGCGCAGGTAACAGAAATAGTGAATGTTTCCCAAGTCGCTTGGCTCCGTGCCCGGGTGATTTCCACAGAGAGTTGATAAACAACCGAGAATCACATGGCAAGACTCATTAGAATAGATACATCAGGAAGTGGGTAATGTTAAATAATAACCTGCATTGAATATATTATGTGTTTTTAAAGGGAATGTATGGAGGCAACTTCCCTTTAGGAACTCACCTCACCTGCTTAATGAACAGCACTTAACAGTAATGAGATGCAATGTTGTTTATAGATTTGAATGAGTGGGATGGACTTCTTTATAGAGGCTGACTTTTGAGCTAAGGGTTTCATGTCCGATTTTTGTATATACTTTTTTTTATGTTGGAGCCTTTAGATGACAGAGTAATGATTTAGCCCAGGGTTTTGTTTTTGTTTCTTTTTTGTAATGAGGTTGACTTTTGTCAGAACGTATCAAATGGTGACCTTGATTAAACATGCTGGCTAAAAGAAGAAGTCTTTTCTGCTTGTTCCTTTGGCCAACCTGTGTTGACTGTGAACACAGTCACAGAAATGACAGAAGTAAAACAAATACTGTCATCATTGGTCTGTTCACGCATGAGTCAAGTGTTGGTTTAAGAAATACAAAAGCATTTTATAATGGATTCTCTTTCAGTTATGCTTCATCTAGACATAAGGATAAGGAATTGGCTTAATGTTCAATATAGTTTTATGAGACTAATTGAAGATGTTTTCCAATAACTTTTTGCAAAACTTTGCAAACAGTAGGTTGGATTTATTTGATGATATATAATTAAAAAAAAAAGGTAATGATTTGCATGGACACTTTATAACATAAGGAAAACATGTAATTGTGATAGCATTGCAAAATACAGTGACATTGATTACAATTAACCTACCTTTTCCACACGTCACTCTTCATCGCAGTTCATTTTAGCCATTTTCATCTTCCCAAACTGGAATAACAAGGAACAAATATCTTGGTCTTCCCCTTCCATACAGCGAATTACCTGATCAATACAAATCAAAACAATGATGGTTTAAAAAATTCGAACGACATGGCAAGTATGCGAGGAACAAAACCCTCTTTGACACACTTCATTTGAAAAGCCAGAAGCGTTGTTTGGAAGTATTTGCTCATAAGTCACAGGAAATGCCTGATGGTGTCAATAAGGCCTTTTGCTTCTGTTCTACGGCGAGGTGACCACAAACTGAAACACCGACGCTCTGATTTTTATGAGGTATTTCAGAAATGATAATAAGTGTTCCAAGCATTAAACTTGGAACAGCAGAAATTCACTTTATGTGTTTCCTTATTTGCAAGTTGTGGAAAGCCTCATTTCGGCTCTTGCTCTGCTGGTGGTTAAATGACTCACGGTTGGTATGAAACGTCCTGTTGCTCAGGCAATCTGAAGTACAAGAGGAGAAAAAGAGGACAAGGCGAAATGACCTGCGCTGCCCAGTATGCCTCTGTTGAGTCATAAAGGAATTGATGTGTGGCTAATAGTGAAACTAAGAACTTCAGCAGGCATGTTTTATGTGATAAACCTTTCGATTTTAATACTGTTAAGTCAAGAATTTTATCTTCAAACTTTTTTTTTTATTGACTCAGACTATGGCAAAGGATTTAATAAGAGCTCTTGGCATCCTTCCTTGTCTGCTTTAATTAATCATAAAAAAAATATGATTGAGAAATATCATAAATAAATGCATTTAATAAGGATGTGGTGCAAGTCATTGTTTAGTGTGTCGAGAAACCAGCTTTCCAGTTACGGTTTGTGAGCTGGATCATTAAAAAGATTCAATTTAAAACAAGTGTTAGCTTGTTTGCTCTTTTGCATCATGAAAGAAACCTTTTCATTTAAATTGTTGCTGAATTCTTAAAGGATTTTCACTAATTAAGACAATAAACTACATATACTATCATTGTTTGGAAAAACTTGGGCTGCATGATATTTGGAAAGCATAAAGTGTTTTTTAAAGTACTTTTTGACTACGACACAGTGGACTCTGCATTCTGTTTTTGTGGATTTTTCTGTGAAACATTTTCACAGAATGTGAAAAATGGCATTTTCACATTTTCACTTCCAGCTCTGCTGCCTGCCTCCAATGAATACTAAGGGTCCACCTCATCGATTAGTTCATCTAGATTTTACGTCCTTCTTTTCAATCATCACCATATCTTTAGCCTTTCAACTTCGTAATTAAGGTTAGACGCAAAACAAGTCCATCTTAGACTAAGACAGTTTGAATGCATGAAACATCAGGTGCCTTACATATGTATTCTTTTTTTTTTTTTTTTTACTTGCTTTTAGAGAACGCTGCTGCCTCTTTTGTACCACTATGCAGTCACTTAATGCTTGCTAAAATAATTCTTTGATCTCTGGGCTTTCCTTGCTCTGTGGTTTCCTGTACCGTAATCAGCTATTGACTAGAAATGAGCAATATTGCTGCAAAGCCACCTCATTACAGCATTCTGCATAAAGAGTCAGGCTAAAAGACTCCAGGGGATAGAATTGTATTAGCGGGTTGATGAATGTGTCCACTTGCTCAGTTTCCTTTGCACCCTGAAAGGCGTACATTTTGGATTTGAAGAAACTAGTGGTATCTGATGCTTCAGTTGTATGTCATGTGGTTGCAAGATTGCAGGTTGTCATAGAGTCTAAAGGGCAATTAGCCTTGGTTTAGAGCTGTTGCAGCATTGTGAGGTCGTCTTGAACGGCAACAGAGTCTGATTATTTCTTTCGGTTTTAAACTTTTATTCCCTGAGCTGAAGAGAGATGGAACAGCACACTGCACCGCATAAAGTACAGGGTGATGGCTTATAAAGAAAACCAAAGAAATACTGCTGAATGGATACATGCAAAACAACAACAACAAAAATGCTGATGGCACTATATCAGTTAATGACCATGCTTGTGCTAGCTTCTCTTCACAAAGCATTTGTTTCTTACTTCCACAGGATTATTTGCATGTCAGACAGCACTGTGTAGTTTTGCTGAACTAAGCCCTGTGATTGCTTTTGTCAAACAGCCAGCGATGTGAGAATAGTAAGAGATTACTTAGATTAGTGGGGTATAAATTGGCAGCCCCGCTTGAAAAGGAAAATTGCCTGTTGTCAAGTAACAGCAGTTATGTTGACATAATGATGGGTCAGATTACACGATTGCACCAGATAACACGGTTATTACCATTATTCAAGCAAAACTTGGGATCAGAGTACTTGCTAAAGGAGTTGCTTCTCAGTTGTCGAGTGGAGCGCTAATGATTAAGGTGTTACTTCTCTTAGTGAGTTTTGCAGATGTGTGGTTCTGTGGCTGCTAAGTTAAGCAGGGTGCTTTTACCTGTTTGCTTGTGAAAACCAAACTGATTCTAATTTGAAATGTAAAACTATTAATTTCATTATCCAGAAAGATTTTTTTTTAAAGCATAATTACCGTAGACGTAAAGTTTTTGTGTTCATCAAAAACTTAACAGTATTGGCAGACAAAAGCGTAATTTAGACCAGCATTAACATCGGTACCTGCCAATATTAATGTGACATTCATTTTTTAACGTATTAATATTAGCCGCTTTGGTAAAACTGGGACAATATCAATTGTCCCAGATAATATAAACATCTCAAAGTTTCATATTGATATATATGTTCTACCCTTTTTGCCTGCAATGAGAATCCTGTCTAAGTTTCTTAGAAAGTCAACAGTTAAGTATTTGTAGGTTCATGTGTATTTCCAAAGTTTTGGTCTTGCTGGTCACCATAATCTTATCACTGTACATTTTCTGTTCAAGATAAAAAAACCAAAAAAAAAAAACCCCATGAAATTTAAATTTGTAAAGCACATCAAAATTAGTTGGAAGAGGTTTGTAATTTACATTTTGAAATGCGTGGTGGAGTCGACACCAAATATGTCTTGGGTTGATTATAAAGAAAAATGGTTGCGTATTTGGGTCTAATTCTTTGCAGATTTTATTGCCACTGCCTGATGTCTAATTAGCTTGCAAGCACCTGGTGGAGAACAGCAGTATATTGCTGTAGTAAAGATTTTCTGTCTGTGGAAATTTCATAGCGGGATGACGGGTAGCAACTGAAGGATTCCTCTTTACTATAGCTGTCTTGCTGCATTATGTTGCAAGTCTTCCAGCCTAAATAAGCTGTTCAATTTTGACCACTGACAGATGGGCATAAAACATTATTGTCTTGTTACAATGGGGAAGTGACAGTGGGTGACTTATATTGCACAGCATGTTTTTGTTTGTTTGTTTGGAAGCTTGAAAAGCTTTTCAAGCTTTGGTTGTTTTCAAGCTAAAACAACCAAAAAAGGCAAAATTGCAACAAAATAACTTTGTTGTTTCAACTCTTAAATGTCAGTTTATGTGGGATGTTTTTGTTCTGTAGTGGTCAGCGCCAACCGACATGACTTAGTAAGGAAAACCCTTCAGCTGTGGAAATACCCACAATGGGCAGAGTTTAAGATCTGGACCACAGAGTAGGGGAAGAAAAGGGCTCCTGGTGGCTGGAATTGGACAGTTTTCAGCTCAACGGGCCTCAAAAACACAATCTAGTCCCCGATCAGCGAACACACCAGACAAAAAGCCTAGCAGGTCGCAGCTACAGCAGCACTTTTTGTTGTAAAAGTTGTTACTGCAGGGATAACACTCCCTCCCCAGTTATCTATTTTCATTGTCAGTAGGTGTTTTCAGATGAAGTACAAAAGCTGTAGGAACCTATTTAAAAGCAAACTGTGTTTTCTACTCGGGCATATCGCCTTTTGATTCTACCTGCTGCAACAGTGAGCTGCTCTTCATTTCCTTACAATCTCCTATTTTTCCAGTTCAGGTTGATTTTTTTTTTTAATTTTTATTTATTTATTTTTTTTAACCTGGAAAAGTAGATACAGAAGTTGTTTTTTTTTTTGTGCCTTCATCCTCGCGTCAGGGAGAACGCATTAAGAGTTCTCAAAACGACTTTGATAGAAAGAAATGTTTTGAATACTCTTAAGATGTTTAAGAGAAATCTGAATTGATTAAATCGCTAGTTGGAGGTCATAAATTCATAAAATGTGGAGATCAAATATTTTGCAAAAATCTCTGCTCTGTTCGTCACCACTTAGAAAAAATAACCACAAGCATAATTAACTTCATGGGTCGAATTTTAGATAATTGTCAACATGAAAGGGGTAGCTAGAATGTGCTATAGATCAGTGTTTCCCAATCCTGGTCCTCAAGGCACTCTACCCTGCATGTGTTGGGTATGTCCTTGCTTCAGTCCAGCTGATTTCAATTGATGATTGATTAACAGGCGTTTGAACCGCAATCAGTTGAATCAGGCACATTAAAGCAGGCTGATATAAGAATTTTCTATGTTCTTTGATAAATTGTATGTTTCATGCTCATTTTATACATTTTCAACATATTTTAAAGGAACTGGTTACTGTATGCTAATTGTATGCTAATTGATAACGCTCTGAGCTCATGGTCGTCACCTCTGGAGCCCATGGACAACGGGGGGTCCAGCCATGGACAACAGGAGGCCAAGTAGAACTTGTTACTGAGCTGATGGTGGTCACCTCTGGAGCTCATGGACAACCAGGGGTCGAGTCATGGACAACAGGAGGTTGAGTGAAACTTGTTACTGCATGTTGATTGATCATGATCAATTAACATACATGACCTCATGGTCGAGTCGTGGGCAGGGAAGTAGCATTCTGATTGGCTAACCCGTCTGGAAGAGGAGAAATGGCCATTTCCTTCTTTCATTCGAGGTTGTTTTTGGTAATGAGTATAAAGGCAGAAAAGTCCCATTAGTTCAGTAGAGTCTGCTGTGGGTTACGTACGGACGCCCAGTTACGTGATGCTATAGCTCTGCCCGGACTGTCGGCTCTCCAGTTCACTGTGTCACGGTAAGGGCGGATTGAAAGAATTTAAGCGTTACGTATTGTTTGTTGTGTGAAAAAGTTTGCTGTAATCTGTGGCGGAATAAAAGGACACATTTATTCCAGCAGAACAGCGTGTTGAATTTTTTAACACCGATCACCCCTGATCCTGCCTAAAATTTCACAAAACACAGGTTGATCTCTAAAACATGTAGAACAGTGTGCCTTGAGGACGAGGGTTGGGAGACACTGCTATACATAACTGGCCAATGATTGTAAGTCAGTAAGACACATGGAGTCAATAACAGTTTGAAATTGTTGCACATGAAACCAAAGATATAAGTTGAAGGATCGTACAAAAAAGACCAGCATCTGTTCTGTGTTGGTAACATTCCTAATCTCTTGATGAAAAGAGTTTTCCTTTCTGTTTGTGAGAAAGAGGTTTGCTTTAACATTTATTGCAAGTTTGAATTTCTACGTGTGATACATAAAACACAGTCCAATATTAAATCGATTAAAGGAAGGGCTGTGATGATGCATTTTTAATCTCTTTTTGATGTGTTAAAGTTTAAAGGCAGAGATTTATATTCTGCTTGTGGAGAATCATGGATTTTACACCTGAGAGAGGAATAGATCCATTTGTTGCCTTGGTAGGAATTTAATTTGTTTTTTTTTTTTTTTTTTCATTTTACAGCATCCAGATTTGGCCCCTGACCAGATCTTTAAATCCAGAAAATGTCATTTACACAGTCGAGGTTAACAACCTATGTCAAGCAACACCCTGCGATGTGGCACTGTTTGTCTTGCCAATCAGTATTATTTGTCTTACTAAGTATTGATTCACTTGCTTGTGCCAAGTCAGTTCTCAGGCTACTGGAGAGAAAATATAGTGGGTACAAAAGCATAAGCAGAGTGTTGATGTAGCTCAAACTCTCACAAATCTACGTGATTTCTTTAGCAGAACTCTAGTTATTAAAAAGAAATATATAGATATATATATTTGAGAAAAAAAACTTTAGGGAAATTAAAGATTTCAAGTTCTTGGGGTGGGGTAAATGTTTCAACAGTGCATAAATCCCATTAAGGTTTTATAAAAGTAGAGAAGAGATGACTAAAGATTTTTTTTTTTTTTTTGTACTTCCAATGACGTATCTACTTGTAAGGATCATTTTTGACACTTCATGCTGGTGAGAGGACTGTTGTAGTTCAATAAATGTAGGTGTGAATCCAGTAAATGAATGTTAAATGCATTTATGTTGGACATCTGCACACCCGTGTATTTGGATTGTAATAACCCAAATACAAATGTATGATGATGAGCACATTGAAAGACTGCTTAATTGCACAGCACAAGCTGTGGAGTTGACTCTTAGAGGGCTTGTTCTTCTGGCTTGTAGAGATAAAATAATATTGCGTTTAAAATAAACAACTTTCCATCTCTCAAAATGTCATTTACAGAAATTTCTCTTATATATTTCTACTGAAAGAAGAAATGGGATCAAATCAGCTCTGAGCACTAAGACTGCAATGTTAGTAGTGGAAAAACAATGTTTATTAATTAGGTATTCATATATGTTATCAAGAGAGACATTTGTGTTTGTTTTATTATTCCTTTTAACTCAGCTTCTTGGAAATGGATTTTATACAGTTAAAGTCTGTTTGTTAATGCTTACCACATTTGTAAAGAAAATGCATTTGTCCATTGAGTATGTGGGTTACACCCATCATAACTTGCAAAGACCTCCCTTCCAGTGGCAATCAGTTTTCGGTGTCAGTGTGATGGTATTGGGTATCATCTCCCAAAGTGGAAAAAAAAACAAGGCTTGCCATCATTGGAGGCAATCTGAGACATATTAATAAGATTAATCAAATACTGGTAATCCTATTTCTCCACATTCTGGTAGTGAACTCTATTCTTAGAGATGTCAACACTCAGTCACTTAGAGCTCGGTTCATCAGAGGCTACCCCAGATTTGGTAAGCTGAGAGGAGGAAATGTGACCTCAGTCCCATCGATCACATAGATTATGCTGTTTGTGTCAGAGTGACCAACACAAACACATTGCAGCAACGTTTGGCAAACTTTCAACAAATGCTGATCGGAAAAACAACCCCAAGCAAGAGTCAATAGCAGAATAAGCTGTTTGGCATTGGCAGATCAATTTTGACAAGTTTTTTTTATGACGACAGCCCACAAACTCAAACCTCCTGCTTAACTTACAGATACTTTTTCCTCATGAATGCGGTGCCGTTTGACAGCATTAATACAGATTTTACCACAATATAAGATTTACTATATGGAACCACCTAATTCATAATAGCAAGGAAAACCCACATAGGAAACTATACATTTATTTGAGTTGCTCAGATTATTCAACCTTAATCTAAAGCTTTGACCTTTCAATAGCAGATTTAGTCAATTTCATTTACTTAATAGGGCCTGTAAATTAGACAATTTAAAATAGTTTGTTTGAGTTTATACTTTCGGGGAAAAGGTGACATCATGGTGTGGTGGAGAGAGAACAGACCCAGTAAAACAAGGTTTTATTGCTTTCAGACAAGAAAACCTTGTCCCATCACAAGTTTGAGATGGGACTTTTTATTAGCATCTAATTTTGCCACTTTAATCATTAGTCTGTGTGTATTCCTTCCAGCATATAAACTCCCTACCACAACTGTGTAATTTGGAAAAACCCATTTGGTCTCCCAGCAGTGTGTGTTGATCGTCATTTCTGTGACGCGTCGAGGTGGGATGTTATGTTAAAAGGCTGTGAAACTGCGCAAAACACGATTCCCTGCGACTCTCAACGCCAGCAGGCTCTTTGTGGTAATAGTTTGAATGAATTTTGTTATTATCTACCCATTCTCTGAGTTGGAGGGGAATCTTTAGATTCACAAGCTTGATGAGCTTAGAAAAAAACAGTGGCAGAAAAGATCAACCGTTTCACTTCCACCTATGGGTCAAAACATTGGTCTTGTTTCTGGACTGGCCAGTCACAACCTGATTTCTTGTTCCACCACTAATGAAGATAAGGCAGATCATGGGAATCTGTTTTTAAGATTTTTAAATGTATCTTGACGGCATTTGCCTCTCATTCATTTTACTTCAAATGGTCCTCAGGCTGAGATGCTTTTCACTTCTTAGACCGTTTTTTTCAATCAGCAGTCCTTTAACCTCATCTTGTAATTTTCATAACTGCACTCTGTAACTGAGCAGTCATTTTTTCCTCCCGTTTTGCTGCCAGAAACATTATTGCCAGTCAATGGTATTTCCCCCCACCCCCTCTTGCCTTGACATCTGCCTGTGCACATTAGCAGGCTTGTCCCGCTCCGGTGAAATAGTCCACATTCCGTCAGATGATTGGAAAGTAATAATGGGTGTGAGGGTTTTAATGGCTTTCGCAGCGAACATGTGTTAGTCTGTGTGTTTGTGTTTGTGTTCCCATCTCGCTTGTTTCTCACATTCGGTTAGAAGTTGTCATGAAGAAGATTGAAAATTGGGCCAAGGTGACGGGAAGAGAGAGAGAGACAGAAAACCGATGAGAGAAGAGGGAATTATTGTCTTTCTACTCCGTTGGCTCTCTGGCTGCTTCTTCCTCATTTGCCTAAATGTTAGACTTTTCACGAGTTGAACCCTAGGTCCGTTTACATCCTTCTGCATCCCATCTTATTCTATCATTTTGATTAATTTTCTGCCCCTCACCTACTTTCTTCTGATCTGTTTTATTTATAAGAGTTTTATGATCCGTGTTGTATTTTGAGGTGGCTATTAAAATTGTTTTTTTTTTTTTTTTTCCTAGCAGATTTTCATCCAGCTTTCATCCACCTCTTTTCTGCTCTGCTAACATTGTGTGCTGCCGAAAATGAGTAGACAGTAGTTTGTGGCTGTAGCAGATGGATCTGTGTGTTTTGTGTGAGCACACAGCCACGCGGCTGTGAGTCTGACAGCCTTTCCGTGTCAAACGGGTAATCTCCCGTGTGACATAATCATAATCTGGTTAAACCAGGCATCTACAGTTGGGACCCCAAAGCTGTTCGGTCTCCGCGTGTAAAGAGGATGCAGACGCGATAAAGTTCATCCATTTGTCTCGATGGTTCAGCTCATAACTGGGCCGCATCGGGACCCAGTTACTGCAAGTCACTGTGGTCAGCTTCAATTGTGGGGGGGCTTTTAAAGGTCTAAAAGATTGACGATGTTTTATTTTTTTAGTATTGTGGTTGAGTTTTGTGAAATTCCTTCCTCTTGGATGGGAGTACTTGTACACTAATAATAGTATGAACCAGCTTCACTTGACTCTAGGTCAGTTCTCCTTTTTGTCATTTTATTTCCGTTTCATCTACCTAAATCTTGTACGGTCAGATATTTTCATTAATAATCAAGAAATCCAGAGTGAAACCACTTTTGGTGGCAGAGGCCATTAAAATAGTCTTGACTGCCTCCATCTTTACTCTTGGTTGCTTCCGTACAGCTAAAATTAGTTTATTTGAATTCATACCAATCATCTCGGTTGGGTTACATACAGTGCTGACCAGTGTATAATTTTATATACACTAATCTGCTTTTACCTACATTTTTGCTTGCATTTAGTCAAAGCCTGGGCCATAGCCAGTGTTTGATGTCTGATGACCAGCGCACTGGGGCAAGGCATTATAAATGTGTCTTTAACTTCTTAATTTTAGCAGGACTGAGAAAAACCCAAACACACTTGGTCAAATAGTTTTTAATGGTGTCAGTCTAAAACTTTTTCTTATAAAATAATCATTTATTTGCAGTTTTGTTTTTGTGGCCTATTCATAAACAAAATTGAAATGCATCATTGATTCTGTTAAAGCTATTCTTAGCATTTCTGTATAGAAAATTACAATTAAAATTTTAGAAAAAAATTTTGGTTAAACATTTGAATTTCTAAAGTGGTCCAACCTGATTTAGATTTGTGAATGTATCGTTACAGTCCTTATTATATAAGACTAATAAAACCGTGGAAAAACTTGGGGCAACTAAAATTTGATGAAGAAAGGCCGTCCAATGCAAGAGGTGTAAAACGTTAGCCTTTATTTGTTATTACGGAAATCTTAAGAATTGATTGAAATGTTTTGGATTGGAAGATTAATACATGAACACCAACAATAAAGTTTTGAAAAACTGCAAACATTTTAAAAATACCTTAAGTAAATAAGCAACGCTTAGCCTGGTGGAGGCACAAGTAAAGCCTGGTGGGCTGCCAGGCTTATAAAACACTCAGGAATATTCCACACTCTTTTAGGGGAGGGGCATTTATTGCATCACTTATCATTTATAGTGAAACATTTTTTCTAAGAGCTTGAATTGTCTTGATGGATCAATTAATGTTACAAAACAAACCGGATTATCAAAAGTGTTATTTTCATCATTTTCTCCACCGTTTGTTCGACAACAGCATTTATATACATCAGTACATTCTAAATTATCGTTAAATACAGTTACTATGTGCAGATAGTATTTGTGGTGCTATGAATGTCTGAGCCACAAAGAAGTAATAAATAGTTTTTATTGCCATTTTTATCTTTGTAACAGCACCACAAAATACAAGTCCATATATCTCACCCCTACTCTCTGTTTCCATTTCTATTGGTATGAATATTTGTTTGGGTCAGTTCAGTCTCCTGAAATATGAGATCAGAACCCCTGATCAAAAACCAGAGCACCTCATCCTATCAAACTGTCCCAGTGGGAGTTAAAGGCGGATTTTCCAAAAGTGATGTATGACGTATGTCTCTTCCTGGAGTGTCAGGCCATTCTTTCCGACTCTGGGAGAGCTGGCAGATATTGTTTTAATCCATCATTTGAGTTAACACAGCTGTTTCCGCACATTGTTATTTTTTGCCAGTAGGTCTGAAAGGCATAAAATTAGCAAGAGAGTGTTTGAGCTTGGAAGCAGCTGTTCTTTGTTTTTTTTTTTTTTTGCCACATCATGGTATTAAAAGTTATTGCTTGCTTTATGATTTGTACTTTCATCATCAGAAACTTCACTGTTTTTCATAGCGGAGTTGTTTGAACCATGTGTATTCATTGCTTAGCTTGCTGCCTGCTGTTGTGCTCTGTTTCTGTTCCCCCTTTTTCCATAAAAAAACATCAGTGATGGTGTATTTCTCAAGCGGTATTCCTCACAGCTGCAGAGTATCTGGCTTCGATCTCTATTCTCTATTCTGTTGACTTATTTCCTCTGACTAAAATGTTACACCTTGTCCAACTGGCTGGCTGGAATATGAACAAAAGTCGATGCATTGCACATAAGAGGAAGTAAATGTTTACTTTGTGGAATGCCATTAGCCAGGTTTGTACTGCTTGCTGCACTTTTTTTGTGTTGCACACAGAGAGATTGGTGGACAAAGTTGTTGAACTCAGGAGTCAGCAATAGGTAAGTTAACGAGTCAGAGGCCATTGCAGTGAAAAGAACTTAAAATAGAAGCGGACTCTGACACTATGGCTGCTCAGTTATGCAAAAAAGTCACAATTTCACAAGATTTTCCCCAGAAAACCTCAGAAGTCCGGTGGTAGAACGCTACTCATTCATCCAGTGGCCCGTCGTGTTTTTGAGTTAAAAAATGTTTAACGTTGACAGAAAATTTGAAAATATCACTTATGTGTTATCAAAAGATTGGAAGATTACTTGAACACCAACTATAAAATGAAAAAAAGACTTATATTTTTTTTTTTTTAAAAAGCAACACTTAGCCTGGTGGGGGCACAAGTAAAGCCTGGTGGCCCGCCAGGCTTAAAATACACTGGGGGAAGCCCTGATTTCAGATAATTAATTAATACTGAAATGAATTCAACTCAACTTCCTATTGAGTTTCAGAGCATGCTGCAGTTATTTTAGCAAATAAGATGAATATGAGACAAATTTGACAGGCACAACTGGAACAGATTCACAATTTTTTTTATTTTTTATTAAGTTTTTTAAAATTTAAGTTAGGAAGATGTAAAGTTCTGGTCAAACGCCAGTGTTCAGCATATCATTGATGGTTGCATGCTTGAATTCACACAATTTAAATGAATTAGTTTTAGTAGCAATTCATCAACCAACTGGCATGTGGGATTGGCAAAATATATTGTTTTATCAACACTTGTGAAAAAATATATTAGGAGAAAAATAAATAAGGAAAATTGTAATTTGTAATAACTTAAACCTAAATCATTGATGTTGGTAACCCAGCCATCCCCCCAAACAAAAAAATGGACAGTATTTTATTTTTTTAAAATCTTTCAGAGGAACATTATCATTGACTGCATGCAGCAGATTTACAACCAAAGAGTCTTATTTTTCAGACGATTTCAAGAGATAAGAGAATTCTGCAATTTAATGTTTATTTTAAGTTAATTAAAATTGACCAGTGATTAAAACTAGATCATTTTCTTGTTCTTGGCTTTGTCTAGTGATCCATATATCAAAATTTGATTCTGTTTTTTGTCCCTGCAATGAGATGTATTGAAAGAACTTCAGGATAAAGAGGACAGACTTTCTTATCTGATTGTGGCTGTAGGTTTTTGGGAAGATAAACTAACTGGCTTTCATTATGTATAGCAAAAAATACATTCTGTCATGTACAAGATTTATAGGATTCTCTTTTGTTCAAATAATATAGTTTCCAACCTGGATAGTTACATTTAGCGTATCACCTTTAGTTTTTTAATCTGTATCACATTTCAGCCATAAGAGCAATGACGTCTGACAGAAAGATCGAACTGTTCTGGTTTTATTATATTCAGGACTGCATATACTGGGCAGTTAAACAGAGTTATTAAAGTACAGTGTCAAGCAGAACTGCTGATTTGCTTTCAGGTTTAAGTCTTGTCCGTGAGAGATTTTATTTCACTGCAGCTCTCAACTCTTCTCTTGTGACCTTGATGCTTTAAGCACACTGGGTAACACATTTGCTTTAAAACAAATTCTAACTCGCCATCTGATTTTGTTAGTTTTCTACCGAGGCACACATGGACGCATTCCTGCTGCCTGTCAGCGAAGTCCTCCTAAAATCCCAAGACTCGTCTCGTATATAGAGCTTGGCAAAGTGACACGATCACATTAAACTGCATGTAACAAAGTGGTGGATGGGTGTGAAATGACAAACATCGGTGCTGGTTACAGTATCTGCTCATACATATGAGGGAGTGAAAAATCACCACATTTAATCAGTACTTTGGCTTAATTTTGTTCATTTGCAGCGCTATTCATTGTTTTTGACGGGTTGGACTGAAGGTTCTTTTTTTTTCCCCCGATTAGCTTTGAGGAAGTTGCACTGTATTACAGAGCTACAAATGTTTTTACACCAAACTGTCTGGATTTTGGTTGAGTGTGTGACTGATGTAATGAGAAACAGGGCAACTGTGATTGTAGCTGTAAGTGGTACAGATGTTAAATTTTCTACCTATGCTTTGTCATTCCATTTTGCACTGACCCCAGACTTTGCGTCAAAGCACTGTGTTGTTACAAATCACTGTTTAATCAAATATTTGCACTTCTGATTCTGAAATAAAGAAGCTGCTTCAGAGTGCTTTGAAATAAATATTTATCTGCAATTAACTTTTAATTGTATGTTTAAGCTACACTGTTAAAAAGCAAAACATCTCAAATTGATCAAATAATTCTACGTTTGATTCAATGTGACATAATGTTCTGTGCGATTCTTTTTGTCCCCAAAGTATCGGGAATCGTTTTTTTTCAGGTTTGCTACCTAATCTGCAACATGATTCATTTTTAAAAAATGTTTTATGATTTTCACTCTAGATTGTGTTAATCTAGAGTTAACAGAGTTTTTGTAAAAGTAGAAATAATTTACCAACAATTCTTCTTCTAAAAAATGCACATAGCTCTATCATTTATTTGCAAAAATATTTGAAAAGGACACTCATCAAATATTCTGAGGATTTTCTCATGTAGAGCAATCGCTGAAGTGGCTTGCCAACACCCCATCTGTTTTGATAGGACTCTTTGATAAGGCAGGTCGTAGCATGTTTTGTTGTGGTGCCAGTAAATTGTAATCTGACTAAGCTTTTGGGAAAATCTCTTTTTCTCTTTGTTTTAGAAATCCTGTATCCATTTAAAAACTTTAAAACCATCTTATCCAAACAATATTGATTTATTTTTTTTAATGTATCTGTTTATTTTGATAGCTGCACTAATCAGTGGAACAAATAGTCAGAGTCACACTTTGAGCAATACAATTGTTTTATGATTTGCAAACATCATCCAGCAGGGTTTATCACTGTTATAATAGCTCAGAATTATAATGCATTTCACAGTAACAATAAACTGCACCAGAGATGTTACATACACAGTTAACGAGCAATCTGAGGGTGGATGCTCTCACTCTCCACTAATGGGATGATCCCTCAAGCCAAAGGCTCCACAAAGATTCATCTTAATTAAATCCTTTTAAATCCACCCCGGCTAAAGTATTTCTTGAGCTGCCTGTGTTTACCTTTGACACGGCAGCATTAATCTTTAGAAGTAAATCTCTTGCTCGCCGATGCACTCGATCCTGACACTTTCTTTCTCTCTCTCTTGCTGCATCTTCACACTGCGTAGCGTGTTGTTAACAGTGCATTGCAGACAGTTCATAGACTGGTAGGTGAGAGCAAATTCAGAGAGAGGTTTACAGTTACAGATAACGGCTGCTGAGGCTGATGCGGGTCAGATTCTCCCAAAGCTTGAACTGTCTGGATAAATATGTCTTTTTTTTTGTTTTTTTTAGGTGGTGGGGAATTTATAAGTGTTCGTTATTGGTGAGCTGAAAATACTGTTTGAGAAACGTGGAGAGTTTGTTGCTGTGGTAACCGACGTCTAAGGTGATGGGTGTCAATTTGGGCAGCACATGCCTCATATCTCAAATCACACAAAAGTATCAAAGTTATGCCCCTTAGCTTGAGAGTGATCTGGCATCTGCTTAGCAGGTCTCGTCTCCACTAGCATCAAGTAGAAACGAGACTTAAGCTGGTTTATCATGTGGCCAGCCACATCCCTGCTTAGTTCATATCTACAGTGTAAACACCCTGCTTCTGTTTTTATTTTATTTTTTTATCACTATTAAATGTTTCAGCTCTCCAGACAAATTCCAAATAGAAAGATAATTTGAGAAAAGTGTAACTTTGAAATGATTATTTCATTTCTTAAGGAGAGCAACAACTGCCATAAAACATTTGCAATAACTGGTAATGTGTCTTTTACACCGCTGGGTAGAGAGTTTGGCCCACTTTTCTTCGCAGCATTTTTTTTAGGAACATTGGAAGATTTTCAATGTGAACAGGATGTCTCGGGTCCTCCACTGCATCCCTATTGAAATAAATATCTAGCTTTGACATGCACTCTTATGCCTTCATGTAGTTTACTTTGAGCAATCCAGAGGTGGGCTTGCTGGTGTCTTTCTCAATAACATAACTCAGCTTAGGAAGACGAAACAAACTGAACTCTCTCCTTCAGGGTTTCATGCTTGAGAGAAGTTTCCATCAATTACAGCAAGTCGTCCAGGTTCTGATGCAGCAACGCAGCCATCACCATGTTAGACTCTAGACATGATACTCTTTCTATTAAATGTAACAGGAAATGTTCTGCCTTTGCCTCATCAGCACACAAAAATATTTGACCAAAAGTCCTCTTTTTATGTACAACGACCTGATAAATTTCCTTGCTGGAAATAACATTTTCCGTGATTTTTTTTTTTTTTTTTTTTTCCCCTCGACATTTTCACATCCATTTTTGGCTGCTCCTGGTGTCTCTTTAGGAATTATAACACAAAAACATGCAAAAGTATCATTTGAAAAACATTTTGTAACAGTAATTTATTATTTATAACATGAGCAGAGGCAATGTCCCACCTCTATGTATGACAGAGCAGTGGCTGTGTGAGCGGGTATCCAATTTTAAAAGACAAAATATGACAAGAGTTCACCCTTTTAGATGTTTTTAGCATTTTAAATAAGTGATTAAATGTGGCTTGTGTTACAAAAACAGTTACGTTGAATTCCCTACAGAGCAATGATTCATAACCTGAGGGTCTCTGGAAGTCAAATTAAAAATAACGCACTAAGATGAAGAATTAAAGGGGCGCATAAAACAACAATGAAACTTAATTGCATTATGCGCTTTCTACATATCTGCCTGTTATAGTGTGTTTAAAAATAATACTATATTGGACTTGTTCGATATATTAAAATGAGGAATTTCCTGCACACGTTCACTCTTCACTGTAAGATTAATGTGACTCAAACATTAATTCATCCACGAATGAAGTGGAGTAAAAGGTTCTAAAATGTAATGTGTGTTTTAGCACATAGTTGCAACCTGCAGTGTGAGGAAATTTAATCTCGTTTTACTGAGCTTACACAGTTCATGTTCCTCAAAGGAAGTGTGCTAACGAAGACGCTGTGTTAAGGGGTTTTCAAGTTTATTCAGAGAGAAAAGTATATGACCCACAAATTACAGAGTTTTGTCACAATAAAAGCATACTCTGCAAAATACTACAATATCACAGCTAAATACTGGTAGCCCTAAATTATGTGTGTCTGCATGCATGTTTGTCCGATTGCCTTGCAGTTTCCCTGAGCAATTGAACACTCAAATAACAGAGTGATGTTCTTGTGCTATTCTGCTTGCTGTTATCAACATGTTTTGCTCTCGCTCACTGTCTCGCACCCTGAAGGAACCACATCTTTCAAGTTAAGGACCTAACATTATAACTTAATATTTTGTGCAACTATTGTCATAACTATTAATTTAATTTTAAGAACAGCAATACTTCTGTCCAGTCTGTTTGGGCAACTGCACATCTTCGATTGCGTGTCACACCAATCATAACACAAGCCGTGTGTGATAAACACACCAATATGGAGTAAGGGTCATCTTCTTCAATAAAGAAGTGTGATTTGTATCACTAAACTGCATATAGTAATTGCATTTTAATCATGTTTTAATATTTGTCGACACTTTAATGGAACCAAGAGTGGAGAAAATATTAAAAATAACAATTCTGATAGTTTTTATAGTTGTCGAAAGTCATCAGTTGAAACTTATCATTCTGATAAGTCAACATTTTGCTGATACATTTTTCATGATGTGTTACAATGTATTAAAGACCTTGACCAAGTGGCTGCTTATCAGTGACGGTCAGGCTCAATATAGTCCAATTGCAGGCATCACCAACCGTCTTTTCTGTGCATCTCCATTCTTTACTTGGCTTTTATGGCATCACCGCCTCAGTTCCTGTAATGTTGACCTTATTTAGTCACTTCCTCATACTTATTGTTCAGACAGTTATTGAAGCAAGCATCTGCATCCTCAAGGACTTTAAACTATGTTCTGTTCTCATAATTATGCTGCTCTGTTGACTCTGAAGATAGAAATAGCGTGCGACTCTGCATGATATGCGTTAATGGCAATATATAAGACATACACAGAATGTGAGAACCACTTCTTGACTCTTTTTCCCTGATATCGTTAGTTAAAGAATCCACTCTTTTTTTTTTTTCCTTCTGCACTCCCACAAAATAGCCCTCAGCGCACATCACACCATGTCTCAAGAGATAACAGCCAATTATAGCTGATGCAGTACAGGTTAAGGCTGTAAGAAGAAGAGGCCGGCTGGCTGCAGCAGAAAGTCATGTGGTCTATTTTATGTGATGCTAGCTGATTTTTACAAAATCACTCAGCACAAACCTAAAATAAATAATAGAATCATAGAAAGTATAGTCAATTGTGTTTATGTTGCATATAAGTATGTCCACACCTAAAATTAGCAATGGACCAATATGAAAATTTCTGCTGATATTGATATTCAATATTAATATTTTTGATAACACTGATATATATATATATATATATTTCACTACTGTTTCAACACCTTTGGGAAAAACAACCTGAAATAGATTAAAATAACTCAGTTGTTCATATCGGCCCAGTTTTATTTATCAGACTGATACTAAGATGTTAAAAAATGACAAATATTGGCTGATGTTGGTGCCGATATATTGTGCATCCCTACTTATAATCATAGGAAAAATTATTCACCTAAACATTTCGTAAAGTTTCTTTTGTTACCTGTCTTAGTGATAGGATTATTGGATTTTCCTGAAGAAAAGTTTGACTTTCTTCAGGGTTTCCTTACCCTGCTCTAGTTTGTAAGTGTGGGCAGTATCAGTGTGTCAGGTCTGAGCAACCTGTTGCCACACTTGCCATGTTTCACTTTCTCAAGTGATGCTGAGTTATTACCAGCTGGAGGGACACCGAGTTGTGTTTGTGCTTTGATTTGCTGCAGACATGAAAGGACAAAATTAAAGACCAGCCTTTTGGCAGATAGGTAAATCATTTGAGCCCATCTGCACATTTTTATTTGGAGTCAAAATCTTTTGGTTCTTCTAATTTGTGAAAGTCTGTCATGTCTTAGATTATAAGTTTTATTTTTTTGGGTGAAGGGGGGAAGCAGCATTATTGTTTCTGCCGCATGACATACGTTATTCAAAATCGCCTCAAACTCTCGCTGTCACTATGTTGTTTTCTCCGCGCAATGTGATTGGTAGAAAATTTTCGGGTTGGGAGGGGCAAGAGACTAGAGATGCATTCATAAGGTGTAGGATAAACCATATGTGAATTTGATGGTGAAAGCTTATTATTGGAACAACAATTTATACTCTAGTTGTATATAGCCATTTTAACCATCGTAAACTCACGATACATCGTCCAGCCCTAACTTAAAGAGGGGGATTATTTAAGCAGTCAACTTTAGCTTTTCTCTTGGCGAAGAAGATTAGTGTTTTTTTTTTTTTTTTTTGTCTGGCCAGCTGAGTGGAGGTGTGCAGGACGGTGCTCTCCATACAACCTCAGAAAAATGCAGCCACAATTGCATTTTTCTTAGCCAACTCTTTCAAAGAACTGAAACAATTGGAACAGTGTGAAAATTATAGGTAATCATTGTCATATTAACTGGTCTGTGCTTGTTTCATAATTATGATTTTCCCAGAACTGCCTTTCTTCTGTTTGTTCTTACTCAATGCCTTTAGTGAAAGGAGCAGGGCATAACAAATTTCTTGCTATGTCAGTGTTACAACTTGTTTCCGCGACAGCATGCATGAGCACTTTCTGGTATCAACTCTTTGATTTATTGACTAATAAAGTTAAGTATGTTTAATGACAGTGTTTTTCAAATAAATTAGTTGGATATCTACCATTTAGGTTGGCTTGTTGTATTCTAACTTTTAAAGAAAGTACTGAGGTCTTACTATGGCAAGACCTCAAAACATATTAGCCTTAAGCAATATCTTACAGAAATAACTGGATGTGGACGTAATGGCAGGATACATGATTGTCATGGTCAATAGATGGTCTGCTATGCACTAAAATTATTAGTTATTCTTTTATTGTTCAATTTTAGTTTCATAATTTGACCACATGTAAACATGCATGTCATTAAAATAACAAGGTTGAAATAGTTTTGAAACACAAAAAATGGGCTGAATTGGATGGTGTAGCCACAAGATCTTTTAATGCAGATATTAAAATTATACATGTGGGTTTGTTTTGAATATTATTTAATGGCAAATAAATTGATACCATTGAGCTTTCTTTTTGATAAGGATCATATCTGTTTCGTTCAGATAAAGCTGTGCCAAGTTTTTTGTTCTGTTTATACCGATTGCAACTCTTTAAAACCTTTCTAAATCTCTGCTTTATAGGTTCTTAATAGTTCAACGCTCATTTGACCTTTCAGAGTTCATCATTATAGATATTTGAAAACAATTCTAACCAGCAGAGGAGATTCCAATGGATGTCTTTAAGTCATATTTAATGAAACACCGAATAGGTCTGTAATAAGCTCATTCTGTTCTGCTCCCCCCCTCCTTTTGGTCCCTTCTGTTTCCACTCAGCCAATCAAATGTGGCTTCACTGCTAGGCTCATGGCTCACGCCAGTTTCTATAGCAACACCAGTCTGCCTCCTGGAGAACATGCCATGCATGTTAAGTGACTCTCAGATGCTCACTCGTTGTCTCTTGCGCTTGCTCATGAGGAGACACTCAAACGTAGACTGTTTTTAATGCACACACACACACCAAAACACACATTCTCCTAAGTATAATTTTTTACCTGTACCGATAAGTCATTTATACTTAGGGATTGCCAACTGTGAATCACATTTAAATACTTAATTCAAATCAGTGCCATGTATATACTTAAGTCTCATAACCTGAAGTGATATACTTATATGCTAGTATGTTTATGCAGCTATTTCAGCATTCGTCCAGTTATTATTGTGCAGACAAAACCTACAGAAACATTTGTTTTCGTGCTTCTTGAACTTGGCGCTTTGCTATGAACATCGTAAAATGTAATTGCTAGAGTGGCTCACAGCTTTCCCTCACATCAGGTACCAAGAGTTTGGTCAAATAAGACACTCCGACACATCTGACTTAAAAGTGCATCGATTGGGACCTTGATCTTATGTTTGCAACTGGACGATGACTTCCTCAATAATAGTCATAAAATCTTCGTGACAGCTGCCGAAGATATCAAATCTCCGTTGTCATCGCAGCATCAATGGAAGGGAGAATATGTGGGTTTGTTGTGATAATTATCAGAATATTTAGCAATAGCTTTGCAATAAATGCTGGTATGTTCTTTTAAACTGGATACAACTGGTTTAGAGTGTGCTCAATAAAACCATTGCGTGAAACGATCATTTTAAAAATGGCACAAAGTGAAATGTGTTCCAGACGTTTCAAATTACAATTCTCCTGATGAATTGAACTAAGTCAGCTGCCTCGGCCTTTGTTTTTCAGGCAGCTCTAGAAAGTTTGACAGAAAATCAGTATTTTTCGGAATGAAACGCTTTATGCTGTTTTTCAGTATTGCAGCAAACTGGAAAGTCAAAAAATAATTTGACAGCAATCGGCTACTATCAATACGCCGCAGCATTTCTATCGCTAGAAATCAAATACATTCAGGGACTTGATTGAATATCGACAACAACATTCAATCTGACCTGCCGCAATCTGTGTTCACCTTCAGCAGCAATGCAAATAAAATAAAAGCTTTAAGGGCTGACTGCTTCAAAGTGAACGCTGTCGATGATGTCTGCTTTGTCTTCCAAAAGCCGGAGAGTAGTCCGGCAGACCGGCTGCAAATTATTAATAGCCCGCGGTCAAAGCTGCTACATTCTTCTGTGTGTTTATGTGCAGGTGAGAAAGCCACAGAGGGCTCAAGCGTCACAAAAATTAAAGCAAACAAGCGCACGTCTGGGATTATGTGGCTGTTGGTCGGTAATGAGTCAGGCCGGCTCCTGACTTACTCACTTGCACACATAAACACAGTCTCATGCAGATTTGTTTCCTGCTCTCTCTTACTCAGACTTTTTTTTCTTTTTTTCTTGTTTGTTTTCAAATGAAGACATGTTGTGAGAATCCATTCAGATAAACTTGGCTTATCAGTGATGAATAGAAAGCTGAAATACGATACGGTAAATAAGAGCCAGCAGCTTATGTAGATCACCCTGTGAGTTGCAGCCTGTGGAGGTGGGATTGTTGGCATCTCTACTACTGAAGGGAGAAGTGCTTCACATTAAACCTGTCGCTTCAGGCAGCATAGATATGCCATAAATTCAGTATGTTTTCTTCTTATTTCTTTTATTTTTTTTGACAGTTCAGTGTTCTGCTCCTCAAGCAAAAAGCAGTGTAAAGGCTCACCTGTAAGTCTTAGGTACCGTCTCGTAAAAGTATTCATATCCTTGAACTATTTTCCTCCACTTTTTTTCCATGTTAGCTGTATTTCATTGGGATTTTATGCTTTAGACCAGTATGAAGCAGTGCATAATTGTGATGAGGAAGAGAATCACACAAGTTACAAATTTGCTCACTTTTGAAAACATTTTTTTTTTTTTTAAGGAAGTATCAGAGTGAAGTTGAAAACAAAAGCATGCCGCACTTCTCAGGTTTTTATTTGGGGCAACGACAAAAAAGAAGAAAAAAAAAGCAAATCATTGACTACTTTGAGTTGGCCTCTTGCATAAAATCCTCAAGTTTGTGATTATCATGTGATATGAAAAGAAATGATGTTACAAATATTTTTGCAAAGAATGTACAGCAGTGAATGATCTTTCCTGCGTTTGTTTGCTTATCTATTTGTGTTTACGTATCACACACCTGACTTATTTAGATGGCGCTCTTAAAAATATGTTTATGGGATAAATGTTGTTGACAATGCAATTTAACACCTGCGTCTACGCTTATGCAAGAGTTTTGACTCCCATCGTTGCACATTTCCTCCATCCTTGCTGATCACAAGTAGTGACAGTAATAAAAAAAAAAACAAGCTTCTATCTTTATATGTCTTCTGTCTGTGCAGCAAAAGTGTCACAATCCAGTAGAAGAGGACATCAGCTCCTAAACTGTCAGTATTACGGTGAAATGTCTCACTGGATTGCTAACCTCCGGGGTTTTGTCTGACCTCGTTTACTCTCTCCCGGCCAGAGGACAGCCCCCGTCTTACCTCTGCCTGCTTCTGTTGGAACAAGGCGCTCTCCTTCCCATGCTGCTCCACACTACAAACACTGCGTGGAAAGCAACATTTAAATACACACTCTCTTAGCCTGCCCCCTACTGTTGCCTAGATCTACTTTCAAACACACATGTATGCACGTTGACACACTCTCAGGGAAATCTGATGCTAAAATCCTCTGTAGGTGAACAGATTGACCACAGATGCTGTTTTTAGCCTAAGTTAGTCTTGGTATATATTTTTTCAGGCTTTTTTCCCTCTATTAAAGCCCAATTAAGCAATGTGGAGATGCAGGTGGAGGACTTTGTGGAGCATGCTGCCTCTTCTGGTTGAGTGAGGTATTGCTCCTCCCATTGTAGTTATTACTTTTAGTGGATTTGTTTAAAAAGTTACTTTTTATTGTTGATAGTTTACCTATTTTTTTTCATTATGGCTTAAATGTTTTGTATTCATGCCATTTTACTATTTTTTTTCATGTTTTTATTATGCTGGATTTTTTTTTAGTTACTTTTCAACTACAATATATTCTTTTAAGTGTATCATTAGATCATCCACCTGTAATCAGATTGCTAATTTTCTCATGTTTATGTTGATCTTTTTCCTACTGCAAAACGGTGAAAGCCTAATTATGCAGGTTTTTTAAATTAAATTTGTTTACTAAATATCTTAAACTAATTATAAGTTGTATTTTTGATCAATTCTGTACAATGGATTGCTTCACATTTCTTTTTACAAGCTCTCCCAAACTATGGAATATTTTGAGCTTGTAGTTCTCAAATTGACCAGTTGGTGTCCTCCTTTCCACATTTCCACGTCCACAACTGTTCCAGCAGACAGACTGAATGGTCTCTCTTTGGTCATTTGATTGTTCTGTAAAAGTCACGTGCACTACAGCGCCGTTCTGACCGCGACCTCTAACCTCATGTAAACTGTGAGAGCTGTTCCAAGTTTCCAGATGTGTATAAATGACATCTAAATTTGTCTTTCATTGCGACATTGACCGGTTTTGATATCCCATATCACTGTTGTTTTTTTCTTCTTCTTCTCTACTACAGCTGATGAGAGTTAAGTGCCGGCCAGTTGAGCGCTGTCCATCCAAAAGGCTCTCTCCTCCCCGCCCTTCCAGACTTTTTCCCCCTTCGTACAGGCAATCCCGTACCAGAGTGTTCGCACCTCGGCTTTACTCATTGCTGAAGACGCTCACAAGCAGAGCTGCAGAGGTCAACAGCTCCCCATCTAACCAAGATGATCACCTCGGAGCTTCCCGTCCTACAGTAAGAGAAACGCCTCGAGAATTATTTAAACATTTTTTATTTTAACAGTCTTAGGTTTGATCTCCAAGCACGTTAAGTTTTGTATTTTGAAATAATAATCAAAAAAAGACTTTGTTGTCTTGTTTTTGTTTGTAACAGGAGATCTGTTTGTGTGTTCAGAATGAGATTTTCTATAGAAGTCGAACACTAAAATGTGGGGTTTTTCTCTTTAAGGGACTCCTCTAATGAGTCCGGGGCGACGGATACTGTGAGCTTAAGCATGAACATGACTGAGATGGAAGACCCAGAGATGAAAGGCAAGAAGAAGAGAGGAAGGCCTGGAAAACAGACACAGGTAGAAATTTTTGTCTTGGTGCTAAGAAGCAGGATCTGTACAAGAAATGACGAGAGTGGCGGAGAGCATACGTGCATAGCATACGCCCTGACCACCACCACCTTTTTTTAATGAGTGTTTTTCTTTCTTTGTTGTTGATGTTTTGCTCTCTAAAGACGTCCAATAAGAAGCCCCGGAAGTCTCCGACAGACAAGACAATGAGCATGACCAGAGGGAGGGGGAAAGCAAACGGCGTGGCTCAACAGAACGGAAACGGAGGGGAGCCCGTCACCCTGTTTGAAGTCGTCAAACTGGGAAAGAGTGCAATGCAGGTGATCTTTTCCTACTTTTTTCTTTTATTGTTTTAATCAACAACTTATCTTAGGTTTTTACAGTCTCTCAGTATGAAATTAGCTTCTTGTGCTTTGCAGACTTCACAGATTTTCTCTTGTTTCACAGTCCTACATTTGTGTTCACCCATCAGTCATCTTGTTTTCCTTCGACTTCGTTCATCAATCCCTCTATCCGTTCATCCTGCATTCATGTTTTCTTTTCTGTCCATCATTCACCCATCCTGCATATTTATTTGTCAATCCATCATCCACTTGCTCCTCTATTCATTCATATGTTAGTTTGTCATCCCATTTTTCATCTATTCAGCTCTTTCAGCAAAGATTCAAAGCATAATCGCTTCAGAAATGTCAGCCATAAATTCCTATTTCACATTTCCAACTCTGCAATGATTCTTCTTTTAAAAGTTTCTGATTTCACCAACACAACCAAGTTATAATCCATAAAAGAAATATTTATAGTGAGCTTAATCCATTGCAGTTTTTGCCTGTATATTCTGTTTTAAAATGTTCTGAGTTTCAAATTGCAGTATGTGATGTAAGCATTTTTTTTATTAGTTACACACGTCAAAGGCTTATTTAGTACAGAACATGAAAATTTGCCCTTTTTTATGTATTTGCAGTCTGTGGTTGATGAGTGGATTGAAGCATACAAACAGGACAGAGACTTGGCTCTGCTGGACCTCATCAACTTTTTCATCCAGTGCTCAGGCTGCAAAGGTGCGACTTCAATTTTTTTTTTTAATCTTTATTAAAATTTTACCTCATCATAACAAGTTACGATTCTAATTTAGCTTCACTTTTACATCATCTCTTTTCTCACCTGACCGGAGAAAGAAATGAGAATGTGTCCCATGCTGTTGTGATTGCAGGCACTGTGAGGATAGAGATGTTCAGGAACATGCAGAATGCTGAGATCATCCGTAAGATGACGGAGGAGTTTGATGAGGTACCGGTGTTTTTTTTGTTTTTTTTGTGTGTGTTTTTTTTTTTTTTTCCCTCCCGGAAAAACTGTGGGACAAATAATTGTCTAAAACAATTTTAAGTATTTGAAATGGATACAAAGTGGTACAAAATATGAATCCAGATGTTAAAATCTCTCACCTTGTGCCAACAGGATAGTGGGGATTATCCTCTAACAATGCCCGGCCCAATGTGGAAAAAGTTTCGCTACAACTTCTGCGAGTTCATCGGCGTTTTGATCCGCCAGTGTCAGTACAGCATCATCTATGACGAGTACATGATGGATACAGTCATTTCGCTCCTCACTGGACTGTCGGACTCCCAAGTGCGAGCCTTCAGACACACGTCCACGCTAGCAGGTACTCACCGACGATCTTAGAAATCCGCTCGTTGATAAGAAAAATGATTTTGATCGAACGTGATCGATGTTATCTCTGTAGCGATGAAGCTGATGACGGCGCTAGTCAATGTCGCATTGAACCTGAGCATCCATCAGGACAACACTCAGAGACAATACGAGGCTGAGAGGAACAAGATAGCCGGCAAACGAGCCAATGAGAAGCTGGAACTGCTGCTACAGAAGAGGAAGGAGGTTGGTTGGTTGATGCTAAATCTGCGGTTCCACTTATTTTATCTGTGTCAAGTTTATTGGCGTAATAAACTTGACATTAACTAAAACAAGGCAGCTTAAAGTGCTTTACATCATAAAAACATCAGAAACTATGAAATAAGCAGTGTATTTTACATTTTGTCAAACGTCATTATTAATCAACTTTCACCTTAGTGTTAATTTCTTTAGAAGCAAAGTATGATAAGTTGCTTGAAACATTTGAAAATCCATTTTTTTGTTTTTTTTGTCTTTTTCCACATAAGGAAATACAATGTTGTGTGAAGGAAAAACACTGAATGTGATCTTTGGCTATTTTTGTGTTTAGCTTCAGGAAAATCAAGATGAAATAGAAAATATGATGAACTCCATCTTTAAAGGCATCTTTGTGCATCGCTACAGGTAAACATTCATCTTATCAGATATTTTATGGAAGATTTTTACATAACTATTGTTTTTTTTTTTATGTAAACTACTCGTAACTGAGGTATTGCCTATATTTCCTAGGGATGCTATTGCTGAGATTCGAGCCATTTGCATTGAGGAGATCGGCGTGTGGATGAAGATGTACAGTGATGCGTTTCTCAATGATAGCTACCTAAAATATGTTGGCTGGACACTACATGACCGGGTGAGCACTCTGCCGTACGACCACTTCTTATAGAGGTCCCCGTAACGGCGGGAGAGGCCGGTTTAATCCATATTTCTCTCTGCTTTGTTTTCAGCAAGGAGAAGTGCGTCTGAAATGCCTGAAGGCTCTGCAGAACCTTTACACAAACAGAGAGCTATTCCCCAAGCTAGAGCTCTTCACCAACCGCTTCAAGGTAATAGAATCAGAATCGCTTTCATGGCATACAGCAGCCCAGCCGATTTTAATTCAGTTTTTTTGCAATTTCTCCTCTGCTTAAAATGTGCCTGTCTTGGCAGGACCGGATTGTATCGATGACACTGGATAAGGAGTACGATGTGGCTGTAGAGGCTATTAGACTGGTCACACTCATTCTGCAGTGAGTAGTTTGGTGTCTTTCAAAATGCCAGCACTTCCAGTAGCTTGCAAAGTTATTCAATGCCCTTCAACGTTTTGACATTTTGTCATTTTTTTAAAAACCACAAACTTCAATATGGTTCATATTGGAGAAAACATATATGGTTTTAATTTCCTTTCAGGACTGAAATTGATGGCCAGGTTGAGTCAGGCAATACATAAGCAACACAATATAAAGTTTTGTTACTCAACTTATTATTGTCTAAATAGAAGAGTAAATTCTTGATGCTGTTGAGGAAAGAAAGAAGATAGACTGTAACAAGCAGAGTTCGTTGGACAACGCGCCTGTCAGCACACATCCCAGATGAGTCGCACTCGGTTACAGCAAGAGACCAGATG
Source organism: Poeciliopsis turrubarensis (assembly GCA_010277015.1). NCBI lineage: Eukaryota > Metazoa > Chordata > Actinopteri > Cyprinodontiformes > Poeciliidae > Poeciliopsis > Poeciliopsis turrubarensis. The sequence goes on from VMRN01000055.1 coordinate 137,002, forward strand.
GAGCTGGAAGATGTTAAAAAAAAGCTAAAAACAGGAGTTATACTACTTACTCGAACGGTGGTCAAAGCAGTAAAATCTTAATTAAAACTATGTTGGGTTGACTTTGGGCTCGAGCCTATGATTAAAGTTCATTAGTAGGATTGAATCAAGCTCAGACACGTCGTCTACAGGTTGAATTTTTTTGGGCCCAGTCTAAACTCTTAACAGGTGTTGAAAGAATGTCTGAAGAAGTCTATGTATACAAAAACGCAGAAGAAGCATCGTGAGATGAGATCTAAGCTGAGGTTGAATGCAAAACGCTGTATGGAGGAACACTTTTATTACACCTTCCCCACTTTGAAACATGTAGGAACACTTTCCTTCAGCGGAAAGAGGGGAGCTGATGGGTGTTGTTGGGAAGATGGATGGAGTTAAAAACAAGGTAACCCTAGAAAGAATTGAACACATACAATCCTAGAAGAATACATTAATGTGTTCGGTTGCAATGCGACAAAATTTGCCGAGTTTTGACAAATTTGAGTTAGTTTAAATCTTGGATACTTTTTGGATTAGTTGCTTATCAAAATACACGTTTTTAAGCTGCTGCTGTTGTTTGCTTCAGGGGCAGTGAAGACGCTTTGTCAAACGAGGATTGCGAGAACGTGTACCACCTGGTTTACTCCGCTCACCGACCCGTTGCAGTTGCTGCAGGAGAGTTCCTTCACAGAAAGTAAGTCCAACCCTACCGTACTCTTGATTAAGCTTAACTTTGACCCATTACCAAACGGCTCTCCCCTTCACTTTCCACCTCAAACTCTTCGTCAACGTCAGGTTGTTCAGTCGCCATGACCCACAGGCTGAAGAAGCTCTGGCTAAACGGAGAGGGAGGAGCAGTCCCAATGGGAATCTCATCCGGATGCTGGTTCTCTTCTTCTTGGAGAGCGAGGTAAGACGCAGCTCAATGCAGACTCCTTTTAAGTCGTAGTTTAGAAGACAAGAGTTTCCGTCTCATTGATCACCAATCCGCATTATGTTTGCTGGCTTTGTTTTCGCTAGAAATGTGTAACCCTAGATTACTGCAGTCACCAGGCGATTCCAAACAGAAATCTGTTTTAGCAGCGTGTTCCACTAATGCCTTCAAAGCCTGACTAGTCAACATTTAATGTGCCTTTGTGTCCAGCTTCATGAGCATGCAGCGTACCTGGTTGACTCGCTGTGGGAAAGTTCTCAGGAGCTGCTGAAAGACTGGGAATGCATGACTGAACTTCTGCTGGAGGAGCCCGTTCAGGGAGAAGAGAGTAAGGCCGGCTCTTTGAATCTCTGTTCTTATTCTCTGTGGATGCCTGTGAAATGCCTCCGAGCTACTTCACATGAAGCACATCGCAGCTTGAGAAGCAGCAGGAAGACCAGTGATGTAATAAAATCCCGTTTCATGAAACTCGAGCTCCGCTTTAATTCTCTTTGTCTCTGACTTTTGTTGATAATTGTCTCCATGTTAGTTTTCTTTTTTTTCTCACTGACTTTTTTTGTTTGTTTGTTTTGCCCTCTCCCTGTAGTGTTGTCAGACAGACAGGAGAGTGCGTTGATAGAGCTGACGGTGTGCACCATCCGACAGGCGGCCGAGGCTCACCCACCTGTTGGCAGAGGCACTGGCAAACGAGTGGGTTATCTAAAAAAAAAAAAAAACAACACTTATTTATGCATATGATCTTTTTTTAAAAATCTTTTTCAATTATGTCCAGGCTTTTAGTTTGCAATGTTTCTATACTTTATCGTTTCTGAAAAAGGCTGACATTACTGTACCATCAATCTGTAACAACAGTGACCACCCAGGAGGAAAATAATGATGAATTAGATTTGTGTGCTGAATTGTCTAAGAATGAGGAAAAATGTGGCCTAATGATACCTTAATCAGGATGCACAAAAAGTAGACTGTGGTGTCTTTTCAAGTGCCACAAAATATAAATCAGATTTCTTCTGTGGTGAATTTCTGTTTTTATAATATATTTACCGCCAAAAAAAAAAAAAAAACTTTCACTTTTCTGCCAAATTCACCAACTGCACAATTCTTGTTAAGTAGTAAATAGTGTTTCAAGAGAGCAGAAGAGTCTTATGTTTTGTGAACAATAACAATATTTGTTGTTTATCTGTTGCTAAGAGATTAGCGTGTTTCCTGGTACGCAAGTGCCACGAAGTAAATGTCAGATTTTTACTTTTGCAAAAGCAAATATCAGAAGGCAGTTCATCAACATTAGCACAAACATTAGCAGTAGCCTTTGCCCTAAAATAAGATTTTTAGCTGTTTTTTTTGTATTTCTTAGTCATGTTTCGCGCACTGAATGGAGGAAGTCAATGTAAGACATGCTAGTGATGCCCCACATGCCAATGGCAGCATTTAGGCTAACATTAGCATTTTGGCTCATTTTAAGCTTATACGCCAATTTGAACATACTGAATGAAATAAGTTCATGTTACTCAACATGTATGTAACTCTACATGCTATTGAAAGCATTGCAATTTCACTTTTTGTTGATTTTTAGGGTGAAATTGAAAAATCTGACCCGTTAATTAAGAGAAAATAAAAGTTTTTGCAGCCCTAAGTGTTTTGTTTCTTTCAATTTCCAGGTACTGACAGCGAAAGAGAGGAAAACCCAAATAGACGACAAGAACAAACTCACTGAACACTTCATCATGGCCCTTCCAATGCTGTTATCCAAGGTTAGCGTTCACAGCAGCCAGTGACTAATGACTCAGATTAATCTGTTTGTCACATGAATCACTCAAAGTTTGATTTTCTAGACACCAGTTAATCTGTCAGTGTAGTCCACTGAGAAAACGCAAATTATTCTACCGAGTGTCAAAGCTGATTAGAGCTGTTTTTCTTTACATTTTAAATTCTTCAAACTCTTTTCACCGTGTCCTCCCCCTCTCAGTACCAGGCAGATGCAGAGAAAGTGGCCAACCTGCTGCAGATCCCACAGTTCTTTGACCTGGACGTTTACAGCGCCGGGCGCATGGAGAAGCACCTGGACGCCTTGCTGAAGCAAATCCGGTTGGTGGTGGAGAAACACATCGAGACGGACGTCCTGGAGGCCTGCAGCAAAACCTACAGCATCCTCTGCTCCGAGGAGTACACCATCATGAACCGCGTGGACATCGCCCGCTCGCAGCTCATCGACGAGATGACCGACCGCTTTGCACACTCTGTGGAAGAGCTGCTGCAGGAGGTACGATTAGTGACCTAGTGTCATCCTTGTGTTCTCCGTATAATAGAGGAATGCCTCGAAAATCAAGGATGTTTTGTTGAAATGCAGCTTTCTATTGCCGTATTCTGGCAGAAAATGTGTGGTGTAAAGTGTAAAATATGTCAAGTGAAACTGTGTCCACAGAGACAATAGTAGATTCGGTGTTAGTAACACAGTAAAAAAGAAAAAAAGTTTCTTTCCTTAAAAATGTAGATTCTTAACTCTTGATTTCTAATAAGCTGGCAGCATTTAAAAACCCAGCATTTTCAAACAAGGCTTCTACAGACTCTGGAAAACTGCAGAAAACTAATTTTACTTTATTTTTAAAGACTGGATAAGGAGGGGAAAAATAGAAAAAAATTATTTTTGGGCGTCTAGATTCTTTTGTCTTTAAGTTTAAAACTGAACTCGAGTTTCTTGGGCAGCATCAGCAACAGTCAATCCTGTTTTTTGGTGGGAGTTTTATTCAATGAAGTTAACTAAAACTGTGATTCACATCAGCTGGTTTCAATATAATTCGCTCTGGATTGTCAGACTGATCTAAGGTCCAGTTCCAGTGTCAAAAAAAGGGAAATATTGACGTACAAAAGCAACCTGAGCAAAATGTTTGATTTAAAGATGGAAAAGTTGTTCGACGACTTCGTTCTGATGAATTCAGCCATCATTACATCTGCTGAAACTTTCTCTTTTTTAAGGTTCTTTTTTGTTTTTTGTTAAATTGCTGATATCAGTCAGGTGTAGAAACAGGTATTTGTTGTCATGCAGGGCGAAGAGGCCGACGACGACGACATCTACAACGTTCTGTCAACTCTGAAACGACTTACGGCTTTCCACAAGTAAGATCCACGTCCATTTATTGAATCGAAACCGAGAATGATTTCACGATTGAATCACGTAAAGATCGGACGAAAGCTCTACGGCGCACCGCAAAAATCGATGACCTCTTTTGACATCTGCTACTTCCCGTACCGTTTCCTTCTCAGCGCTCACGACCTAACAAGGTGGGATTTGTTCGGGAATTGCTACCGGCTGCTGAAGGCGGGCATCGAGCAGGGATCCATGCCGGAGCAGATCGCTGTGCAGGCCCTGCAGTGCTCTCACTACTCCATCCTGTGGCAGCTGGTGAAGATCACCGAGGGGGTTCCCAGCAAGGTGCGTTTTCACTCCCCGTACTTAAGATATCAGCTTTATGTTTAGTGAAAGACTCAGAGGTAGGGGTGTAAGGATGAGGGTTTTTACGGGAGTTTAATCATGAAATAAACTCGACACATTGTTACCCACGCTAACTATATTTTGTATTTTTATTTTAATTTGTTTTGAGGAGAAATATTGATATTGTACTCTCTATTTTTTTATATATATCTTTAAATAAATTGCTAATATTTAACTAGGGATGTGTTATTGGCAAGGTTTGAGGAATAAAAAGATCATTTGTGTTTTGTGAGCTGTTGAGCAGGTTATCGACTGTTCTGTTGAAGTAAACGCAATTCAGACATCAGCCTTTCATTACATCAGTCGTGCTGTTAAAGAAAAGGAGACGGTTTCCTGAAGAGCTCTTGGCGTTTTATTGATTCCTGTTAAAGCGCTTAGTATTCCTGACACCTTCAAAATGGTGTCCATCTCTCCTGCACGTAGGACGACCTCTTGGCTCTCAGGAGAGTGGTGAAGTCTTTTCTCGCCGTCTGCCAGCAGTGTCTGTCCAACGTCAACACGCCGGTTAAAGAACAGGTGGGCAAAAGCGCTCAGAGACGTCGAGCCGCCGCGCGCTCGTTCGACTCGTTTACGGTTTTGTTCAAGGCAGGTTTTCCGTCTCTCGTTCAGGCGTTCATGCTTCTCTGCGACCTGCTGATGATCTTCAGCCACCAGCTGATCACCGGGGGCAGGGAGGGCCTCCAGCCGCTGGTGTTCAACCCAGACGGGACCCTGCAGAACGAGCTGCTAAACTTTGTCCTGGATCACGTCTTTATCGACCAGGACGACGAGAACCAGAGCATGGGTAAATAATTCTGGCAGAAATGCCGAGAGGAACGTCTCTCGGCGTTTCTGCTAATCCGTTTTCCCCCACGTCTGTTTTTGTGTGTGTAGAGGGAGACGAGGAGGACGAGGCCAACAAGATCGAGGCGCTCCACAAGAGGAGGAATTTGCTTGCGGCTTTCTGCAAACTCATCATCTATGACATCGTAGACATGCCTGCTGCTGCTGACATCTTTAAACACTACATGAAGGTGTGCTGAGCTGCTAAAATGGATCATCTCTAGGGCCTTTAGAGATGATCCATCCATAGGGCCTCTAGAGGTTCTTAAACAGGAAAAAGAAGTGAATTTTGCATTTTTACACAAGAAAAAAACGCTGGCAGTTTCTCTTCAATGCGTATGCGATTCACTAAATTGTCTAAATCTCTCAATTTTTTGTCCGCTTATTCTTTGTGCCTCAGTACTACAACGATTACGGAGACATCATCAAGGAAACACTCAGCAAAACGAGACAGACGGATAAGATTCTCTGCGCTAAGACACTCATACTCAGTCTGCAGCAGGTGAGGCAGCGCCGTCGTCTCTGCTCCCGGATTTCCAGCCGTCCTCTTGTGCCCACCCGCAAACACGCTCATTCTCGTTCGTGCCGCAGCTGTTCAACGAGCTTCTGCAGGATCAGGGTCCCAACCTGGATCGGACGTCGTCTCACGTGAGCGGCATTAAGGAGCTGGCCCGCCGCTTCGCTCTGACCTTTGGCCTGGATCAGATCAAGACCAGAGAGGCCGTTGCAACGCTACATAAGTATGATTCTGGCTGCCTCAAGGCTCCGTCTTTTTGTTTCTGCTCACTGCTCACCGTTTTCGCTCTTTGCTCCTGTCAGGGATGGGATAGAGTTCGCATTTAAGTATCAAAATCCTCGAGGGTCAGAGTTTCCACCAATCAATCTGGCCTTCCTGGAGGTCCTGAGTGAATTCTCCTCCAAGCTAATACGACAAGACAAAAAGACGGTGTAAGTTTTCCTTTTTTTAAAATAAATAAATCCAATAAATTTTTGGCTAAATTAAACTCCGAAAACTTAAATCATCAAATGATGCCCTTCCCTCAGGCACTCCTACCTGGAGAAGTTCATGTCGGAGTCGATGTCGGAGCGCCGGGAGGACGTGTGGCTGCCGCTTATCTCCTACAGGAACAGCCTGCTGACGGGCGGCGACGAGGACCACATGTCCGTCACGTCGGGCTCCAGCAGCAAGACCGGCTCGGTGCGCAGCAAGAAGGGACGACCGCCGCTGCACAAGAAGCGCATCGAGGGTGAGCTCGCTTTAGACGAGGGGCGACTCTTCTGCCGAAGCGGAAAGACGCCCGTCCTCACCGTGAGGCCGTGTGCTCGTTTTCAGAGGAGAGCAGCGTGGAGGGATCGTGGATGATGAGGAACGACACGCTCCAGACGCCGAGCGCGCTCCAGACTCCTCAGCTCACCTCGACCGTCCTCAGAGAGAACAGACCCGCGGAACACATGCCTGATCCGGACTCGGAACCGGGATCGGAGAACGACTACGTCCACAAGTGCGTTCGTTTGCAGAACGTAGAGAGCAATGAAACGTTACTTATTCACAAGACAGATTCTTTATTGCTTTTACGATACAGTTGTCAATAATGTTGAGTGTGGCTGTAACAATTAACCGGATTGATCATGTTGAATTAATCATCAACTAAATTTGGTAATCGACTAATCGTTAGCTGGATTTTTAGACATACTAAGAGCAGTTAATTAAGGCAAAACTGTACAAAACATATATACATTTTGCATTTAAAATAATAATAAACTTTCATCTGCAAATATGTTATACACAAAACTTCTTAAGTGGCATCTTTGGCCTCAAACGTTTAAAATTGTGTTAAAAAATAAATAAATAAATCACTGTTTTAGTACCTTTTGCTATCCAATTATCTGTTAATAAAAAAAATAAATAAAAAATCAACAATCAGCCTTTCATTGATGTTAAGTGAAGTAGAAAGGCCAGAGCTTTTCGCATTTTGGATGTCGTTTGGTTTTAATTGGTCATTCGTCAGAACAATCGATAAAGCTATTAAGTCGCAGTCCTAACGTTGCGTCTTCGTCCTCCAGTCCTCAGATACAGATGTCGTGGCTCGGCCAGCAGAAGATGGAGGAGGTGAACAGAAAAGACCGAACGAGCATGAACTACATCAAGTCGCGCAGCAATCAGGGCGTCCGGCAGACTGTGTAAGCGTGCGCTCAGCTTCCGCGCGAATCTCAAAACAGCGTTCTTGTCGTAATCGGCGTCTTCTCCTGCAGCCGCGGGCTGATGGAGGACGACGCGGAGCCCATCTTCGAAGACGTGATGATGTCATCGCGGGGCCAGCTGGAGGACATGAACGAGGAGTTTGAAGACACCATGGTCATCGACCTGGTCAGTAAACGCACCCCGACCCGTTCGGGTTTGATCGAGGTTTCAGTTCAGGTCTCTGCGACTAAATGTGGGATTTGAATCACAAATGTATCATATTGGTAGGATGTTACTGGTGTTGCTGTATAACTTTTAAACAAATCTCTGGGGGAAGAACTTATTTCACTATCCTGAAATATTTGTTTTTCTTCACAGCCGCCATCAAGGAACAGACGTGAAAGAGCAGAATTAAGACCAGACTTCTTTGACTCTGCAGCGATGATAGAAGATGAGTCGGTACGTGTTCTTTTAAAATACATACTAAAATAACTTGTGCATTTAATATTTACCTTCTGAAAGGTAATGGTGATTGGGTCAAAATTAGTTAGAAAGCTAATGTTAGTTTAAATGCTACTAATATTATCATGTGTGCTTACATTAGCATGAAGGTTCAATTTCATCCCAATGTTGACCTTTACTGAAGCTGGTCAGTAGCTCAGCATTTTGTATTTTAGCAACATGCAGGGAAGAATAATGTCATAATCTCTTTTTCTCTTTACATTGGAAGCTCCAAGTGTTGGTAATCGGTGCAAATTGTCCTGTTTTATGTTACATTTATTATTTATTGTTGGCATAAAGAAGAAAATAATGCATAGATAAGAAGTTGGAAAAAAATGGAACTGCCAATAAATGAGAAAAAAAATTCTGATTAACTTTATCAAATCATTTTTCAGGTTAAAAAATGTGCTGTAAATTTCTTTCATTTTTTTTAAATTAAGGTATTTATTTACTCGTTTATTTTTTTCCACAAATTTGTTAAAATGTGTGTATTATTCATTGGAGTATCACTGTCTGCAAATATTTCTATTATTAGTGGATATGTTTTTTTTTTTTTTTTTTTTTTTCTTTTATTGTTTATAGGTTTAAAATTAGAATTCCTGGTAAGGTTTATGATCTGTAAATGAGAGAGAGAACACAATAAATCAATTTTGAAAATAATTGTACGTAATGATAGTGATAAATAATTTGAGCAAATTAAAAAGGGGGAACAGTTGAGGAATAAAATTGAAATGATGCTCACTTGGAAAATACGTGTTGCTCAAATATGATGGGCAAATTTAATAAATACTCCAAAATAAATTGTACTACTGCCAACTTATATCATGTTTTATAGATCTGGAGTTGTTTTAATCCATTGTTTTTGTTCCATTTACGGGCGTAGGAATTATTATTGCTGGGGCTTTTATTTATAGCTTCTTTGATGTTGATACATTTTTTATGTCTGTCCATATTTCCAGGGATTCAGCATGCCCATGTTCTGATCTGGAGAGCATCGACATCACGAGTTCAGCATTGTAACGAGGAGTAAACTGAAAAAGAGGTGGTGGTCTGGGCCGGTCACCCTTGGACCACCTAACAATCAAACTCTTTACAAAGAAGAATAAACTGTGTTTAAGTGTTAAAGGACGCCTGCGTTTCTCCGAGACACGATGGAAGGATGTTCGTCCAGCGGATCGGCACCGACCGGAACCAGCCTGGAAGAGAACCGTTTTCCCTCTCCGTCTGGCGCAGAACGGAGGCCCTGCAGTCAAAATTATTCAAGAACTTCGTCCCGTTCGTGTTCTTCCTCCTCTTCCTCCGCAGCTTGTCGGTTTAGCTCTCACTAGTGGTGGTCCCGATGGTGCTCTGGCTTTCAAAACCCAATTTTTACAGCTCCTGTTAACAGCGATGCACAGATTTTAGCTCATGGTCACAGAGCACCATGGTTCTCTGTACAGCTCCCCTCCCAAAAACCTTCCTCCGTCCCTTCCTCCCTTCTTTTGGTGTTGCACTCCAGTCCTTCTGGTTGAATCAAACATGGACAGGATCTCCCTACTAAATGTTCCACTTCTTTGCTGTCCCCCTGCTGTCTGCTCGCCATCTCTTGTGTGTGGTGTTTTGACGTGTGCGTGAAGTGTATCGGTGGCGACGACGGCCGAGGAGCGACACACCTAGACAAGAGATCAACAGCTCTCAGCTGACCCAGAGGAAGTATAAGCGCCGCCCAAGCATATCGAGGCTTGTTCTACTCCGAGGGAGGAAAGAAAATCCCCCCTGCTGTCTCACACTCTCTAGACAACAGCTTTTTAAAGTTAAAAACGTTTTAAAAAAAAAATATAATAAACATATTTTCAACTGTAGCTTTAGTACTAAAGTTTTAAATCGAGTGTGTTTTTGTCTGTTTGTACAGTTTTTGTTTCTTTTTCTCTTGAATATGTATCATGTTTGTTGCCAAATTGTGGCCTACATACTTAAAAGTATATTCCGACCCTCCCTGTCCTCACCACTAAGGCGGTTACCATAGATACCAGCTTCTAGGCGCTGTATCGTCCGATTGTAATTAACACTCGAGCTTCGAAGCCGAATATCCGTGCCGTTCCATCATTCAACAGGTCAAAAACGAGCCGCTTACATTTTTGCACCCGTATTCAGTGTTAATGGATCTGAGAAGTTCTAGATTTTGTTGTTGATCATTGTTCATATCCAGTGCAGTGATGGATCTTTGTCTGGCAGATTGTGTTTGAATGTGTTCTGAATGTTCTCAGCCATACCTTTTCCTCGTCCCTCTTTTGGGTCAACAATCACTTTTCAACCTTCCCTTTTGCTGTAAATATCAGAGATGACCGGATCTTTTTTTTTTTTTTTCTTTTTTTTTTTCTGCCGTGCAGTCGACATCAGTCACCCTAGCATACTGTTTTTTTTTTTTGTTTTGTTTTTTTTTCTTCTGTGATCTTAAATTCTTTTTAATAAAATCAAATCTGTAATCAGTTTATGGATGAATGTGTTTCTCTTTAGTTGTTCTTTTTAATTGCCTCCATGTCTGAAGAGCAAATTTTTAATTTTTGACATCTTTATGTGCCAATGCAATGCCTCGGTTTTACCAGCAGGGTAGAAAGAGCACTTCTGCAATGATACACATTTGGTCCTGTGAGACATTACAACGCCATGCATCCTCAAAAAGCACATATGGGACAAATGGGAGGCTTTAATATCAGACTTTTGGGAGGATTCAACATGGAAGTTAATTCCTGAAATGTCATTTCATTTTATGGAAGTAAAAAAATTACTCATTGAATTTATTGCAGGACTTTAGTCGTATATTCTATGCAGTTGATTTTTCTCGGGGGACTTTAACGTGAAGCCAACGTTTAGTCTCAAGCAGACATCTTGAGGCGACCCGCAGATTTGAGTTGGGCGTGTATTTCGATGTGCCGCTCAACCCAACCATTTGAAAACCTTCAGCTGCAAATGTTTGGGAAAATAAAAATAAAATCTCTAGTTATTTATGTTCCTCCAATCATCTTGGCAAGCAGGATTAGATGGAAGACGACGATTAAAAATGAGATGCGGATACATTTGAGATGATTTATTTTACAGAGGGCGCCAGAGAGAGAAGGCACAGTTTGGACTTTGGTGTCCTGAATGAAAGAAAAACAAAACTAAATACAGTACTGAAACTCGGGTCAAAAAAAAAAAACAAAACAACTAAATGTTTTTATGATTATTGCAAAAAGTGACTTTTTATTCAGATAGTTTAGTTCAAAAACATACTTGATAACAGCCAATATGGCTACTGCTTGAGTGTTCAATTGTCCTTTTATCCAAAGCTTGTGTATCACAAACATCCTGATATTAGTCTTATAGGTGACACCATATTGAATAACACCTGATTCTTTTTTTTTTAAAGATGAGTGAATTTGGGATCTTGATGCTTTCAGCGGAGTGGTAAATGAATACGACAACCATCTGCTTGGCAGGCTTCCCGAGGAACCCCTGCTGTTCACCTGAGCGCAGTAAACCCGGGGCTTTTATCATCGCGTTGCCGTGCAGCCGGGTTGGAAGTGTTTCACAGAGGAATGTTGGCGTGCTTCTTCCACGGATTGACCTGCTTCTTGCTGGCCAGCACTTCCAGGTCGCTGCAGATCTTCTTACGGGTGGTCGCGGGTTCGATGATGTCGTCAACGAAACCTGAAGAGAGCGGCGTTCGGACGGAGATGTTTGAGGTTTAAACACAGCTAGCTGGCGGTAAAGACCGCCAGCAAATGTGTTTTGAAGACAGCAGATTTACCTCTGACGGCAGCTGGGAAGGGATTAGCAAACTTGTCCACATATTCAGCCTCAGCTTCGGCCTGGTTCTCCTTTCCTCTGAAGATGATCTGAACTGCGCCCTGTGCAAACAGAAAAGCAGAGAGTGGGTTCAAGAAATACACAGAAGACAAATGGACGGAGATGATGAACGCGTTTGAACCTTGGCTCCCATCACGGCAACTTCAGCCGTTGGCCAAGCATAATTCACATCTCCTCTCAAGTGTTTGGAGCTCATTACATCATAGGCGCCTCCGTAAGCCTGAAAGGGAGACAAAAACAGCGCTAAGGCTAAGAATGGCAATTTGGATTATCAACCACACTGCTTTTATTTCTGTCACCCAGAACTATTCTCTACACACGAGTGACAGATTCCGTAAACGCGCACCTTTCTGGTGATGACGGTTATTTTTGGCACTGTGGCCTCTGCGTAGGCGTACAGCAGTTTGGCTCCGTGTCGGATGATGCCGCCATACTCCTGGGCGGTACCTGGTGGGAGTCATCGCCACAAATTGAAGGGACTAAGCAAACACATCTGGTCCACTTCCGATCTAATTTTCCAGAATACCTGGCAGAAAACCTGGAACATCCACAAAAGTGATGATGGGAATGTTGAAGGCGTCACAGAAGCGAACGAAACGGGCTCCTTTTACCGAGGAGTTGATGTCCAAACAGCCTGAACAATGAGACAAATGCATCATACACTGAAGAATCAAACTTTCAAATCAACTTTCAACTTTTTCGCTCACGTTTAGCTTACCAGACGCTACTTTGGGCTGGTTACCCACAATCCCCACGGTGCGGCCATTCATTCTCGCAAAACCCACCACGATGTTTTTGGCGTAGTTGGGCATGATCTCAAAGAAGTCCCTCTCATCTACGATCTGGACAGATGTGTTTTGGAAAGCTTTCTAAGTCTTGCGTAACTGACAGGTCCACATGTTTACGCGTTGATGTGCGTTTTGTTTGCGCTCGTACCGCGTGGATGATGTCCAACATGTCATAGGCTTTTGTCGACTCAAACGGGACGATGGTGTCCAACGACTTCACCAGACGATCGCTGTAAAGACAGAAATGATCAAAAGCAACTCTACGGTTTAATAACGGCAATTGGCGTACCCGACACCAAGGCCTTAAAATATCTTCAATTCATTAAAGAAAATGTAAGTTGGCCTCAAATACATTAATCACAGGTCTTAAAATGTTATGGAAGGACTATTTAATCTCCGATAGAGGCTTAGATGAGACCGTTTTACCTGGGATCATGGCACTCCCTGATGGGAGCTGGATCCTGATTACTAAGCGGAAGAAAGTTGAAGAACTCCCGTAGGTTCAGCAAAGCCTCGACATCATTCTCAAACGCACGATGAGCCACGCCTGACAACAGAAAACAGCGCAAAGGGAACATTTTTATACGCTTTTGAGGCATTCAAAAAATTATGACCACGACGGTGGGGGACAATATCCGAGGAACCGACCAGAAACGGTGGTGTGAGTTTTGGCTCCGCCCAGCTCCTCCTGCGTCACGTCTTCGTTGGTCACAGACTTGACGACATCCGGACCCGTGATGAATAGATATGAGGTGTCCTACTCACACACAACATAAAAGAAAACAGTCTGGTCAGACAAACTCTAGATGCGGTTTTAGTATGAATTAAAGAAAAATCAGCAATACACTTATGGCTATGCACTAAATGTTTTCCTTCATATTATCAATAAAGCAATTGAAGTGGGGTATTATCACTTCACCCCAAAAGATGAGGTTAAAATGCAGAATAAATAACCCCAAATTTCTATGACAATCCTGATGAATGTGTGTAATCTTTCACCGGACCTGGCCTGGGCCTGAGCCGCCTCATACCTTAACCATGAAGGTGAAATCTGTCAGGGCAGGCGAGTACACGGCCCCTCCGGCACAGGGGCCCATGATGAGGGAGATCTGAGGGATGACTCCTGAAGCCAACACATTCCTCTGGGAAAGGAAAACAGCTGATTTTTATCTCTAAACCGCAGGAGGTCCGTCTGCTGCCGAGAACCGAGTTCAAAGCTGGACTCCAGAACACGGTGCAAGCAGGAAAGGTTTCGAAAGCTAAATTTGAATTTTCACATTCCATCATTCACTCAGATGTCGCCTGTAAACCAAACCAAAAGAAGATGCATTTCTGACGATTAAACGTACCAGGAATATATCTGCGTATCCAGCAAGGGACTCCACTCCCTCCTGGATGCGAGCGCCTCCAGAGTCGTTCAGCCCGATCACGGGAGCGCCGACCGTCATGGCCTGATCCATGATCTGAGCACGCAGAGACAACACAGCGAATATTACAATGCTGAAGCCGGGAAAGTAGCATTCAATGGAGCGAGTGGACATTTGGTCACCTTGCAAATTTTCTGTGCGTGAGCTCCGGACAAGCTGCCCCCGAACACCGTGAAGTCCTGCAACAAGCAAGAGAGGAGCAAATGACGGAGGGTCCAACAAGCCTGGCGCTGCGGCCCAACAAAGACCATAGCCCCTACCTGACTGAACACATAAACCAGCCGGCCGTTGATCCGGCCTCGTCCGGTCACAACGCTGTCACCGGGAAACTGGAACGGAGAACATAAAGATGCGTGCGCACGGTTGAAAAAAAAAAAAGAAACCTTTCTTCATGTGCGTTGCGGCTTTGGGAATGTTACCTTGTTGCCGTCCTGCTCCATGCCAAAGTCGGAGCAGCGGTGTTCCACAAACATGTCCGTCTCCATGAAGGACTCGGGGTCCAGTAACAGCTCCACCCGTTCCCTGGCGGTCAGCTTACCCTGCAGCACGTGATGACAATGTCAGCACAAATTGCCTAAATCTTTTGTCTTTTTTTTTTTTCCATCTCAGGTAACAAATGACATGACAGCCACGGAGTAGAAAAAAAAAGAAGAGAGAGTAAGAAATTTAAGTGATCGAACTAAAAAAGTCCGTTAGCTTTGTTTGCATTTTATATGATCAACAAAAAGAGACTAAAAGGTCTCCGGCTCAGTTAGAGTGGAAAAAGAGCCTCTGTGAACAGCAACTTTCCCCTGCTTAAAGTAAAAACATCCCCATAGCATAATGCTGCCGCCCCCATGTTTCACCGTGGAGCGGGTTTATTCACTGTACAGACGGGCATTGTTAGTTTTCCACCACACACAGCATTATGTGTGTAGGTTTGCACACACTGATGACATACCGTGCAGCTCTGACTTATAATCACATTAAATTACACACATTACGTCTGGATATCACTTTAGGACACTTTAGTGATCAAATGCAGACAAACAAATACTTCTACTTATAATACTGCAATGGCCAGTATTCTTTTTTATAAAGGCGAGCATTAGAAATATGCTTTATTAACAAGACCAAAAAGGGATTTTAGCTACTTTAGCATTGTTTTTTTTTTTTTTTTAAGGGTAAGCCATAATAACATAACCACTGAATCCAGAATGCCAAATATCGTAATCTCAAAACGTTTATTTGGAAGTGACTCAGACAGGGAGGATGGAAAATGTTGCTTGTGTGTGTTTGCTGACTTTACCCTTTTGTGTTGCGCATCTATTCTCTTCTGACCTCCCCCGATTAGCGCCGCCTTCCGTTTCTGCTCGATCCTCTCCTTCACGGACAGGCGGCTGACCGAGGACCAGCGACAGTGCACCTGGAGAGGGCTCTGTGGTGAGGCCGCCGCCGCGGCTGCTGCGCCATACTTTATCTGCGCTAAACTCCTCAAGGAGACCCTCAACCCGCGTAACAGCCCGCAGCTGCTCCGAGCCACAGTGAAGGCCGCCATCGTGCCTGTGAGTGGTCTGTGACGACAGGAGGAGGAGAGGGGCGGAGAGAGCCCCTTTCAGCCAATGGCGCACTGAGGGGTGGGTTCCGACAGCCAATCAGAAAGCGCAATGTCACAGCTGTCGTGAATGGGCGGGAATTTACCGAGGAAAACTTTGGAAAACCGTTTCCGTGAAAGCAGCAGTCTATGAAATTAAATATTGAGGCTGAAATTATCTAAAACAGATCAATGAAAACGCCAGAAAAACTGTTTTTTTTTTTATTAGTTAAAAAAACAACAGATTTTCTTTTTAGTAATTAGTAATGGATGAATAATATTTATGTATTCATTTATTTATGTGTGTTTATTTAGTTTTAATTAACCCAATATAACTAAAAGTGGCGAATTTGTCACTGAAGAACAGTGGAGAGGAAGTAAAAGCTGTTTTACTAAAATTTCTGTTCAGTTCATGTTTTGGTTGTTGGACTTTCTCATCAAAAACTATTCACTAAAAACAATTAACGTTTACATTTTTTATTATGAAGGTTGTTTTTTATTTTTTTAAAGTTCTTTCAGTATATCTCAATTATGAGTAATACTTTATCTGCATCTCTGACCTAATTTCTTCTTTCCCTTAATATGTGTACATTTGTACTTCAATACATTACTTGGACGCTATGAAAGCTAAACGAGCATATGGTTGTAATTTTGGCTCTAAAAATTTTAGAAAAGAAGAGAAGAAAAGTGCACAGCGAGGCTGAGGAGATGAGAAAAGCCTTGTGCAACGCCACAAAAAAAAAAAAGTGACTGTAACCAGGGTAACAGCAAGTCTCGCGTGAGGTGCATGCCTATCGAGAGGGGCTGGTGTGAAGGAAAAAAAGTGGTAAATCGTACGATTGATGCACTTATGATAATACAGCAAATTGGCTTTGGCTAGATCACAGCTCGCCAAGTATTTTTAAAAATCCCGCTTCGATTGCAGGGCTTCGGGTTGCAGCTTGCATTTTCCTCCGCTGCGTAACGTATAAAGACGGTCCAAGTGGGCAAGTGATACGGTTAAATCTCCGATGGCTAAGCTAATGCTAGCGCCTTAGCTTTGTTTACATCTAGTGCGCGCCTGCTGGATAATTTCCGACCGCACAAATTGGGGATTTTAACTTTAGTTCTTCATTTTATCTAACAATCCGTACGAGAAAAAAAATGCGTCGGATAGTATGTAGACTCTATGGCTGCAAGTAAGTGTATGCTGGTCGAGCATTTTGCTGATTATTAAGCTAACATTAGCTTCGTGATGCTAACCTTTTGATGTTGGCTCCTTCGATCATGCGGTTAGATCGTAGCCCGTAGGTTCCTTTAGATGTGCATTTTGTCGCAACACATTGTGTAATTCTTCCGACTTTATAATAGTACTCAATTATGACCGTAAAAAACTTCTCGGTTAAAAAGCAACAACTGCACAACAAACCGGGGATGCTAACTTAAGCTAGCCACCTGCTGAGCTAGCCAGCGTCGTTCGCGTTCAATGAGACGGCTACACAATGTATTGTGTCCGTAGTTAATTTCTATCTTATCCTGCGTTCACGGGGTGCAGTGGGTGCCTGTTGCAACACCGGGCTGCTTTTATTTTCGTGTCCAAGTTGGCTGTCTGTGGATACTCTCCCTCGGACGGTGTTCCCCAAGGAGCCGGGTAGCGCACCGCCATGAATCCCGTGGATGCAACCGCTCTGTATGTGTCTGCCACCCGGGCAGTGCTGCGGTGCGACCCGCTGCAGCCTCAGACCTTCGCAGAGATGTACAAGCAGCTGCCCTTCTTCCGGCAGTCCCTCGCGTGTCTTGTCTGTGGTAAGCATTCTGAATATTTCTTGACAGGGAAATATCTTTCTGTGGGTTTGTTTTATGTCGAAAGTGCGCATTATTGGAAGCTTTTTGATCTCAATGCTATGGGTAATGATTGGCTGAAATTTCTGTGGGCTGCAGAAGTTTCCACTATTTCTCTCGTGCTCACTACTGCGGTCTCCTTAGCAACCGAGGCTGAGATAAGCTCATCCGTCCTCTTGACAAGACGGATGACTCTGTTGTGCTCGCTGCATAGCCATGTGGTTTCTATTCATGCTCTATTTGATCGCTACGTTTTGGTGATGCAGGCTGCGTTTAATAGAAGGAAACAGAAAAAAAAAAAGAATGACACATCTGACAGATTCTTGGGAATCTTGGTTTGTGATTTTGTTTTGTATCTAAATGTCAGATACATGGAAATCGACAGGCTTGATTTTGAAGTATTTAATTGGATTTGTTTGGTGAAAAGTTGACTCGCTGAGTCACTATCATTTTTTTTTCCTGTTCATTTTTCCTCCCTACTGTTACCACATGGTCATCCAGGAATGCTACAACTTGCGAAGTTTCCTCAGATAGAAAATTTTTATTTGTTTATTTTTTTTGACCATTTTGAATAATCAATTGAACTTTTGGCTTTCTCCAATTTCTCCTTAAAACTAGAAAATAAGTATCAGATGTTTAATGCTTTCCATCACAATCGACCAATCATTTTGTTGAAGTCTATTTACTGAATGTAGGAAAAAAAAAACATCTGATTTGTAGTTTTTAAAACCCACTGATCAGTCATTCTCATTCTGTGCAGTGTAATGTGTTGAAAATCTGAATAGGAGTAAACAGTCCTGGTGTTTTTGTTTTTTGTTTTTTTTACATCAGGCAAACTCCTGGAGGACCCTATCTCTCCAACACACCCAGAGTGTCAGCATTACGTCTGCTTGGGCTGCAAAGGCCAGAAGATGCAGATCAGGTCGTCGTGCAACCGCTGCAAGGACTACTCCTGCTTCCAGGAGAACAAGCAGCTCTCTTTACTGGTGCAGTGCTACCGACGGCTCTGCCTCTACATAACTCATTCGCCACTGCTCAAGTCGATCAGCAGCCACGTGGGAGGCTCTCCGGAGGTCATGACCTTGTTGGAGGAGGTGCTCGTGTCTCACAAAGAGGAGACGGAGCATCCGGGCTTAGCCGAAGAAGAGGATGTGAATCTATCTGCTCCAGAGTCCCTCACGCCCACGGAGGCGCCGCCCGCTCCAGCGGAACTCTCCGCCGTTCCTCAGAGCTCCTCTTCGGAGCCTCCGTGTTTCAACGGACCGCCGGATTGCAACGGACAAGCCCTGGAGGACCCGTCTTCCCCCGAGCTGGAAGTGTGTGAGGTGGTAGAGGAGCAGCAGCAGCAGCATCATCATTTAGGTCTATCTGTGTCTGAAACCGCCTGCAGCGGTCTCGAGCTGGGTCTGAGCACTGGACCTTTAACCCCAACGATAGGCACTGTGTGCTCACTCAGGGAGGGGGAACCTAGTACCAGGGAGCTGGAGGAGGGGGAGGTGTTGCTGCTCAGCGTGGAGGAGGTGCTACAAACGCTGGATCCCCTGCAGCCCGACCGGGACGCTCTTCACACACATCCGGAAAGGACACACATCGCCACAGACAAAACGCACACTCACATGTACATACAGCTGGACGCAGCCCACAACTACACCCAGATCCACACGGGCAGGACTCACACGGCGGCGCACCACGCCACTCACATGCACCCTTCTTCCTTCGACCCGTCTCCCGCCTCCAAACCCCAGCAGGCCCGGCCCAACCGGAAGCGCTCGCGCTCCGAGAGCGACAGGGAAAAGGTGAACCCCGTCCCCATCACCTCCATCCTCCACGACTCGTCGCCCCAGTCGCACACCCCGACCCCCGCTCACACTCAGCACACGAAGCTTCCCATGCCTCCCCTCGCAGTTCCGGCGCACACGTACTCGTCATTTCCCAACGGCGCGTTCCCCAAGCACAGCCGCCCCGCACAGAACCACAACAAAGGCGCCAGGAAACACGTGGACCCGAGCTCCAAGAAGCCCCACGCCAAAGCCCGCAGCGGAGGAGGCTCCAAGACGAAAGACCGGAGCAAAGACCAGCGACCGATGTCGGGCTGCGTCTTGCCAACGCCGCCCGTCAGGCCTCCGTACAAGAAGCCGGTGGAGAAGAAGGGCTGCAAGTGCGGCAGGGCCACTCAGAACCCATCTGTTTTAACCTGCAGGGGGCAGCGATGTCCCTGTTACTCAAACCGCAAGGTGAGACCACTTTTTCAGAGTGGAGGCGCTTCTGTTTTTAAATCTATGGAGGATTTTGTTTATGGAGCTACTGAGATTGCACATCTGTCCAGTTTTACGACAATGTTGTGCTATTTTGTGCAAATTATTTGTCTTATCTCCTGCACGATGGGAACCATCGTAATAATTCAGCAGCGGTTCTCTGTTCCGCTGAGCAAATGACTAAATAAGTAAGAGTATAATTGAATTATTTTTCTCTGCAGTTTAATAAAAAAAAGTTCTACTGATTATGATGTAGGTTCATTACACATAGAGTGACATGTTTCACATGTTTCAGTCAACGGTTGTGGTTCACAGCTAATAGATATATAAAACATGAATATTACATCTATATAAGACCAGTAGAAATGTTCTGCTTATTTTTGAAGGTTTATCAGTTTCCCAGCAGATAGTAAACCCCATACACAAAATGCCATAAGTAATGTTGAGGAAGCAGGATTTGCACAAGTTTTTATGTTTTATTTTTTACTCCAATCATATTCATGAAAAGTTGAGTGGAAGGAAAATCTACAAAAGCACTGTTGCTAGACATGGACTGTGACTGGAGTCAGTTTTTCAAGAGCCACAACACTCAGATGGAGACGATGGATACAGCTGTGACAGAACAACTATTTTAGTAATCGCTTATGATTAATCGGGTAAAACAATTGCTACATCCTGCAGGTTTTAAGCCCTTTTTATAGTCTATTAGAAATAAGTAAAAAAAATGCAAATAATTCAGTCCATTTTTAAAATAACAGAATAAACATTTTATTACCAAATATGCATTAACAAAGTGATCTTTATCTGATTAGTAAATCCATAGCAAAAGGAGCATAATAGGATATATGCATATTTGACTAAGGATTTTTATAATTTACTGCTTTGAGTATATTGTTCTTCAGCAAATGGCCCTTTTGTGAGTATGTATCGATATAAATTATAGCGTCTGTATAATCACGAACTCCAGGTAAGATTAATTGTTTACTAAATTAGTTGACTGTTATTTCAACAATCGAGAACTCACAATTAATTCGATTAATCGCTTGAGCCCTAGAACCAGAGATATCAGAGTATCATTGAAAAAGGACTCGACTGCCGCTCAGTGGTCCAAAGCCGCTTTTGCGTTTCATTTGGAAATGCATTTTTATAACATTCAGAATCAGCGCGTCCATCTGCCATTACATTTCAGAGCACTTCATGCTTCCCTCTGCTGACTGACAGCTTTATGGAGATGCTGATTCCGTTTTCCAGTAGGAGTTGGCACCTGTCTGCACTGCAAAAGGTGCCAAAAGCTGGTTCAGTGACCACGGCTTTACTGTGACTGACCAGGGTACTGGCTGAAACTACGTGTCCTATGACTTTACATTTCTTTTAATTGAAGACACTGAAATGAACGTGTGGTTGATGTTTACTGAGTTGCAACAGCGGAGGTTACGCAGTTTGTGTGCAGCGCTCGTGCGTTCTGTCCGAGTTGCGTCATCTCTCTCGTCTTCCCCCAGGCGTGCCTGGACTGTATCTGCCGGGGCTGCCAGAACTCCTACATGGCCAACGGCGAGAAGAAACTGGAGGCCTTCGCCGTGCCCGAGAAGGCCCTGGAGCAGACGCGGCTCACCCTCGGCATCAACCTGACCAGCATCACGGCGGCCGCGGCTCTCCGCAACCCGGCGACCACCAGCATCCGCGCCAACACCCTCCTCAACGTCGCCACGGCGACGGGAACTCCCGTGACCACGGCCTTTCTGTCCGCCAGCCCGCCGCAGGATGCCAACTTTGACGACAGCTTGGAGCTGCTTATTGGCTGACAGGCAGAAAAACAAAACAGACAAACAAAAAACGACAACACAGCGTGGTGCTGATTGAATGTGACGGCTGATTATCCACCCGTTTCCGCCGGCTCCCTCTTAGGGAGGAACTCGACTCATGGCAGCTATGTGTCTGTCCTGTTCTGTAACCTGCTGGTTTTCTGTACTGGAAAACGCTAACTAGTGAGATTAGCATGGGTGTGCCAAAGCCTCCTGTATCGTGCCTGTGCACTGGTGTGTATTGTTGCCAGTCTGAAGGTATATACTCTATTCCAAGGATGTTCTGTTCTTCAGAGGTGCTTTCTTTTTTCTTTTTTTTTCAGCTTATAGACCACAGATTTACTGTAAGAGGCAATAGAAACCCATTCCAACTTTTGTTCATTTGCACACAAATATGTGCAGATTTTTAGTCTTTTTACAAATAAAAAAAAAACCCCATCTGTCAATAGCGTCATTTTTATTAAGATTTCATCTTCAGCATTCTGAGTGTTACTCTTAAAAATATTAAATGTGTCATGTTATCAGGACCCCTTCCTAATCCCTGACCCCCGTACACGAGCAAACTTTAATTTTGAAATCGGACGAAGCGTTACACCCTGTCTAAATGCTCTCAGCTGTTTGGGGGTTTGTTTTAAACAGCATGCTTTTTACTTTTAATGAGATCATCCTGAGGCGCTTGCCCCGTGTTGGAGGTGAACAGTGAGTTTTCATCGTCATAGCAATAGGAGCACCCAACAGGGGGGGCTCGCTGCTCCTGTGGCTGCAATCGCCAGTCATCAAAAACTAACACACTTGTACATGACTGTATGTGTATAGAGGTAAACTGAAGCCATAGTTCTATCAGAAAGTTTCCTTTAAAAAAAAACAAACAAAAAAAAACAAACAAAAAAAAAATTCTCCCGCTTCCCTAACACATTCACACACGTAGAGTCCTGATCGATCAGAGATTATACCAGATTTATTTTTGATACTGTTGGAGGTTTGGTATCCAAGTGTTTTGGTTACGTCACAAAGAAACGTCTCACGAGGCCGTGTGTTGTCTGTGTTTGTGTTTACCTTCTCGGCTGTAACTCCAACATGTCCGTCAGTCCAGTATTGGTGACCAAAAGAAAAACAAAAGAAAAAAAAAAAAAAACTGAACAGAGAGAAAACACAACTTCTCTACTCGTGGACCAGGAAAGTAGCAGGTGGACTTTAAGTTTGATCAGCAGACGTGTCCTATATCTTCCTGTGTGTGCGTGGGTTTCAAAGATGTATTTGTTTTGGGCATTACTTGAACCCTTAATTTTTTTTTTTTTTTTTTGTCTTTTTTTTTTGTAATGTAAAAGTCTTGTTTGGGGAGTGACAGTTATTTGCTGAAACATTCACTGCCATATTATGGAGACATGTAACAACATGAATTAAAAGATAGTTTTTTACTTTTTCAGCTTTGTGTGTTATTGTGTGGACAGATGGGATTAAGGGAGTTTTCCTCAATTTTTTCATATTATGTAGGTCAGAACCTGTTCAGTCGTTTAGATTCAAGGCATAGCTTTCGTCTACATACATTCATCTTGGTCAGAAAATTTCCATTTTGGGCTTGTTCTCATCGTTTTAGATGCATTTTCAGTCCACCCTAAAAAGGAAGTGTTCAAAGTATCGACTGACTGATGAATATAATTAAAAAAATAAGTATGACTGAAAATTGAGATTTGTAGTTCAAAATGGTCCATATCAAATCAAAAATTTGATATTTGCTGAGAAAATAGACCCAGAACACACTAAGCTCAACATAATATCTATCATTTTTACTTCGTTTCACACCCTGAGAGAAAACATGTCAGTTAAATCCTTTTATCGGTATGAATACATTTGTAAACAATACCATATACGAGTTTGTGTCCATCGCTGGAAAAAGTTGAAAAATTACACAGTGACGTCCATTTGGTCAGTTTGCGACAGAGAGCAATCCCAATGTTTGCAATTCAGTTTCTCTAACTTAATCCATGTGCGTTCTTATTTCCAGCCACTGCTACATGTGATCTGTGCTCACAGGTCACTGCTGGAATATATGCACAGCATAAACAGCTCATCTTCATTCGTTTTTGAGCAGCGGTGCATTCAGAGTCTTCCTCTGCAGCTTAGAGCGATCCCAGCTCCACTCCATAAGAAGATCTTGTCTTCCAGTCCCGTTTCTTCCCATGGTGACTGATGTAGTCTATCGACGACTCCGGAAAGCCTCAGTTAATGCCGTTAGTCCACCAGGAAAGCCCCAAAGTAGCTCGCCCTCCCGTCCATCTCCATGGCGCTGGCGTTGCTGACGGTGACGAAGAGGCGGTCGGCTGGCTGCAGGAAAGCAGTGCCGGCCTGATGCAGGGAGAAGAGGCCTGGCTCCTGACCCCGAGGCCAGCACACGCTCCGGGACGATTTCATCAACAGGATGGGTCCTGTGTAGGAACTCATCTGCAGAGGATTAAACGGCAATTTAAATGTCATCGCCGCCGCGTCGGTATTTCATTATCTACTGACACAAAAGCCGAACCTTTTTATAAATGTACTGGATGAGTTCTGCTCCCTCATCGTCTGCTGCTTCCCCATCTGTCTCCCCCACAGACGGAAGCCTAAAGTAGGTCTGGGCATAGATGTAGTACAAGCCTGCACTTGGTACGAGCAGCTCCCCTCCTTTAAGCTCCATGTTCTGCAGGAAGGACAGACCCCTCTGGCCCTCCCACGCTCGGATGCGCTCGCCAGAGAACCCCCTGCTGCTCCGCGGGCCTGCAACAGCAGCAACCATGGTTAATTGGAGGCCCGTCCCCAGTCACCGCGGATCATTTGGGAGTGCAAGAGTCAGCGTTAAGTGTAGACAGTCAACACTGGAGAAAAGTACAGAGCCAATGGCAAAGACTTGTTCACAGAGTACACAATGTTACCAGATCTGCCCACAGACACAGTATCTTTAAAGAAATCATTGAACTGAAATAGGAACAAAGATGTCATTAGTTATAACGCTGCCAATAGTTAAAAGCATTGTAACATCTAAAGACAAGCCAGACTAAGAAGTTATGTCAAAATTAAACGTAAACAAACAGATCATCTAAAATCCGGAGCCATGTGTAGAAATTTCAAGCGCCTTGAAAATGACTTGTCTCACCATCAGCCCAACCACATACAGGCAATGATGTCACGAATGTACTTTGATCGCAAAAATTGTGGTATGGAGAGGGATTTTTTTTTCTTGGCATCTTGCAAAGCAGCCTATTTTTATTTTTTTTGTACCAAGAACCGAGGTTTCATATTTGGACATATTGAATGACTTCATTCAATTTCACGGCAATCTATCAACACCCCATATTCTGAATCTGTTTCATAAAACATATGTACTTTTTAAAATTTATTACACTTCAAAAATTCCAACATGTACTGTACCCTTTCCAGAAATGCACAAAGAGCTACACAGTAAAGGAATTTTCTGCTATAGACTAAGCATCCCACAAAAATAGCTTTAAGCTTTACCTTTGATCTGTAATTTCATAAATATATAAACAATAATAAGAAAAAAAATAATTAAAGGAGAATTTAAGTAGGTTTGTAAATACATATTTCAATATTTTTGCATGTAGTTCAATGAAGACAGGGTGAAGTGAATGATTTTTGCCCCAGGACTTCAAAGGTTTTTCAGAATAACACTGCCAATCAATAAAAAAAGTCACATTGTGCTATTGTTGAAATTCTTTGCGATGACATCCAACCACTCGCAAAACATTAGCTTATGTCATGCTTTTATCGTCTTAAATACATCAGAAGTAAAAGTCAGTGCCACTCAAACTGGAGAACTTACTTTACTCCAAAAGAGGGCGAGAATGTTGTGCAAGGAGAAGCATGGGAGAGGTCTTGAATCCATTATATACTCTTAACAGATAGCAGATATGAGTAAAATAAATAACGTGTGAACTTAAAAAGCAGAGTGCCACCACCAAGACAAGAAAGAGTCTAAGTCGTCAATTGCTGTGCAAGTAAGGAGGAACAGGGATTTTGCGTGATGTATGAGAAGTGATTTTTTTTTTGAATAGACGCATTATGACAGTTTGAGGTCATAGGTGATAAAGCTCAGATTTTTCTGAAACTTGGTTTCTTGAACATGTCATGGTGTGCATTGTATCCACAGTCACTCGATCTCAACCTACTGGTTCATTTATGCAAAAAAAATCCTCCATGCATTATTTTTTATTTTTTTGATGAGCTGGACAAAAAGAAGCCTTCATGCTGGCGTGATGTTTTCTAAACTCATAACATTTTTCTGGTGTTTCGAATGGGAGCTGCAGGTCCCGACAGACCCAGGTATGAGGAGGTAATCGAATCTGAGCACCTCGGATTGCCCGGAGGCCAATTCCTCACCTTTTGCCCCGGAAAGGAAAGCTGAGCATTGTCAAGATTTGCACTGAAAACGAAGCCTCTCTTACAAACTTTCACTTGTGCTGTCAATGACTCAATTTGTGCTAAATGTTCTTGCCTAAAGCCACAATAAACCGAATCTTACTTTCTGGTGCTGCTGGAGCCTTTGACGATGAGGCAACACCGGTCACATGGGCAGCAACTTTCGGAAGAGGGACCCCACGGACCCCGGGGCCCAAGATAGGCAGCACTCCTGTCAACTTATCTGAAGGAAACCCAAAACAGACAGAAACAAAACACTCACCACAGGGCATTTTTAGTGGGAAAAGTCACACACAGGCCTGTTATTAGTCAATGGGGGGATTGTTCTTACTTCTCATAGCAGTGGATATCTCCCTCTGGAATCTGTCAGCAATCTTCTGCAGGGAAAACAGAGAAAGGCAGAGGAAAGAGCAAATGAATTGGCCAACAAGTTATCTATTATCCCAAACACAATGGCATTTTTAACCAACTAAATCATATTCGGTATCTAGTAATTCACCAGAACTGATAAGGATCCCACAGTCATCTGCGTAGTTGATGGAACGTGTCAAGATTGTGGTCTAAATATGGGATGTTCCAAAAAGGAACACGAAAATATATATCCTCAATTGGGTTTATAACATTCAGTGACAGACATTTTCTCCAACATATTCCCTTTTAAAGATGCAAAATGAGGGTAAAAAATAAATAATAATAATAAAATAGAGATATAAATGGTTAGGAATGTTGGCAAAATAGTTTAAAAGGAAAAAAAAAAACAACAAAAAAAAAAACAGTCAAACCTTCTCGATGTGGTAGTGGAGCTGCTGTGTGACCTGCCAACAGGGATCACTGCTTTTCCTGCCCTCGGCTGCTGGGTCCTGGAACTCTGGCTGCAGCTTCGCATTTGTCAGACAGGATACGCTGCTCCGGGAAAAACTGTCCTGCATCTGGAAATTTAAAATAACTCAGTTGATGAAACTTTAAAAAAAATGGGAGGAGTGGGGGGGTGGTTTCAAGAAACATTTTTCGCTGCATTATAACTCAAGATTACTTGCTGGGGTGATCCATCAGAGTACATGACAGATTACACACTGCAGCTTTTAAACGATTTACAGTGCTGGGCAAAAGTATTCTTTACGTTTAATCATTCTACTACTAGAATGTGCAATAAATGTCCCTGGGATTTCATATGACAAGGCTGACACAAAAAGTAGAGAATGATAGTCGAGATCCAAATCTTCCACATGTTTTTTTTTTTAGAAATTAGTCAGGGATAGGGTTGTGAAGAAGCTTAAAAGAAGGATAACAATGATTAATCCCCCAACTTTTCAGGTCTAACACTCAAAGTGAAAAATTTCAAAGGCGTTTAGATTGTTGTGAAGATAACTAGCTTGCCTGTTTTTTTTTTTTGTTGTTGTTTTTTTTTAGTCATTTCATGTTATGCCATGCAGCGGTAACTTACTAATAAAACTAAATGCGCCACATCAAACTGGCTGCCATTTTTAGACGCAACCAGCCAAACACAGTAACATGAAACAAAACAAAACAAAACAAACAAAAAAAAAACCAAAAACGTAATTAACTCATAAGTGGTCCCAGGTGTGATCGATGAGAGGCGGGGTTTCACTACCAAAACCAGCCAATGAGGGCCCAGAACAGGAGCCGTCAGCCTTGACGAGCGCCGTCTCAACACTTGTCACGAGCGCGACACTGACCTATTCAAGCTTGCGATACGTGTTGCTTTTGTGTACCACGGGCCCATTCAGCGCGAACAAATCCCATTTCCTCCCATTGTTCCAGGTTATATACTCGCCCTACTGTCTCCGTTTTTATTATCCGGTGTTGAGCAGAAACTCCCACAGGAACCTAAACACGTCTCCACGCTCCGTAAGGGCGAATAAAGTCATTCTGGTGCGTTTTGTGCAGTGGGATAACGCGGTACGCGTCACGTTTGTTTGCAAAGTGACGTTTTTCGATCGGCTTGACGACCCCAGCGTGATTAAGTGCGTGCCCGCATTGACGCTTCTGTGCCAAAAGTTCGCCCGTTTCAACGCAGCCATTAAACGCAGCGGAAGAAGCTGGTGCACTACCTCGAACACAACACAGCCAAGCGCACGTCTTACCGTGTTCAGGACTTTGTGGAAGTACATGAAACTTATGGCCACCGCGACCGTCTGGAGGAGGATAGCTGCGAGTATGGTGAGGCCGAGGCACTGGAGAGAGACAGAGATGGCCATGCCACAGCGTGCGGAGACACCTTGACGTCCGGCGAAGTGGGGGAATCGCCTCCAGCCGCTGCACGGCGAGTTTGATCAAACACCTCTGCGTTTCTGCTGGGAAGCATGAGGGTGGGAGGAACAGCGCAACAGAGGCTGTAGGTGGAGCAGAGTAGAGAAGAGAGGAGGCTTGAAGAGTTTCAGCTTCCTCAAGATGTCACTGTTATTGAACGTATCCGAGCTCGGAGCGTTGAACGCTGCTGCGTTTCCAGCTCCAGGTGGTCACTGGAACGATTTTCCATCGTGAAGCAATACAGCAAGCGACCTCAATACAGACCCTGATTTAGGGTTGTTTCCTTTATTAACTAAAGCAATTTCTTATGTTTGGATAGAGATTGTCATTTACCCGATTGATCCATAAGTACACAATTTATTTTTGTAATTCAGTTTGAAAAGTGAATGATGATAATAAGGGTTTTTAAAATAATATTGTGAGCTTTGAAAAGTCTGATCATATAGTATGTTTCAGTAGTTGGGGCTCTTAATGCATAATTTACTGCATCAATGTGGAGTGGCATGGAGGTGATCACTGTCAGATTCTTTTTAGGGTTTAGGTCAGGTTAGGTCACCGAATTGCTTTTCTAAAGATGTTTGCCACATATGAGAGCTGACTTCAGATTGGAAAAAATAAAAAAAATAACACTGGACCAGCATCAAGAGATGACATAGCTCCTCAAATGATCACAGACTATGCAGACATCAAAATCTATCTGGTTGTTTCTGTTGTAGGGTTGGGCTTAACAAAAAGAAGTACTGACTAGCTGAAGTCAACACCTTGTGATTCTTCAGTAGGCGTTGTTTCTCAGTCTTCCTCGGACTGAAATGAATTTTTTCCTTTGACTTAACTTTACCAATCTATTCTATCTTGCTAGCCAGCCTATAAAACGGTCTCATTTAAAGTCTATAGTGAGTGAGAACACTGTATTTTTTAAAGTCATAAATAAGGAGATGGAATCCTGAAAACATATTCATTTTTAAAGCTTAAAAGATCTGGCACCAGAAGAATTACTTAAAAAAATATTCACAGTTTTGATCATTACAGTTCATAAACACTGTGATAAAAACATTTTCAGGAACATCTTTCTTTTCGGACTAACTCGCTTTAATCTGAAGGCGTCCTGCGGAAAAAGTCTAATTTATGACATAACATTATCAATGTAATGCACAATTAGTTTTTTTAATGAATGACCCAATGCATATTGTAGACATTTTACGTGCAAACGTGTGACTTTTGTGGCTTAGATCCAGTGCATGTAGTTGTTCAAAAACATCTAAATTACAAATGGAAGAAAAACAAATTCCCCTTTCTACTGTATCCAGCCATTGTGAGGCGATCTAACTGATCAGAGCCGAACGACTTGCGATTGTTACGACTTCGGTTCAGCCCTGGGTTGAGCTCGTCACATGGGAACCATTCGCTGTGCGCCGCTTAACCTTGAGTGATTCCTGAGCTTTCATTCCTTCACCTCTAGCCTCTTCCCCATTGTTGGAGCGGGGAAGTGGGAGTGGAGCTCCTGGATGCGGACGGCCCACTAAAAACAACCAAAACTTGCGTGGAAGCGTCTTAATCGCTCTCGCATCGACACGCAAGCATCAGTCGCGCTCATGCAGTCGCAACGGATGCTGAGGCAGCGCAGACAGGTGTAGATGGGTGACTCATCTGCTTCACTTTGATTAGTTGAACAAACACAGAGAGGCTTGTTGTCTTCACATATCGGGAATTTAAGAAAAAAAAAAGCAGAAGAGGAGGTGGTAAATCCCTCTCGAGTTCCATGAAACAAATCAGTTCCCAGGCTTCCCAGAGCAAAGGAATGAGGGAGGAAAGTGATACTTGAAGGCTTTTTAGCCTCGGGCGTGGAAGATGACACGATGAGAGACATGCCCGTCTTCTGTCCCTACAGCAGGCATGTTGATTTCCATTCATCTGTTCCACATCGATATTATTGTGTGACATGTTCTTTCTGAGCGTAAGAATGTTCAATTAATGCAACTTTGCACAAATCAAAGTTATAGAAAAGGTAAAAAAAAAAAAAAAAGACTAGCTTGAGAAATAAACGCAGGTGAGATTTCACAAGTGGTTTGGCTCTGTTCCTGGTAGCAAGACAGGTTCATCAAGGAGTTTTGTGATCAGACTTCCTTCCTTTGTCTTTCGAGTGAGTACTTGCACATATCAGCACAAGCACGAGTTTGTGCTCAAAATAGCAGCAGTGCAACATCAGTAGCCAGATCAATGTCTGATCTGGCTACTTGATAGGTGGCAGAGTAATAGGAAACCAACAGATCCAACATGCTTCATGCTGATGCTGTGTGATTGAGTCATAGGTTAATACACAGGTGGCCCAGAGGAGATACTCACCGTGACCCCCAATCCGGAGGTTCATAACTGCTGTGAGGCCCTTATAAAACTTTGCATGATCCTCCAACTCCATTGGACCAAGGAGAGCCGAATTACCAGGTTTTAAGAGTTTTAGTCCAGCTTTTATATGTGTAATAGGCGTTTAGCTTCTTTTCAGACATTTAATTTTGTTCGTTATTCCTGTATTCTAGCTATTTGTGATATCTATTGCAATACGTTTTCCTTTAGTGTCCAATTTTGCCTTCTTTGCCTTGTTCCTAGATGAACTTCCTCACCCTCACATTGCACTGGAGGCCGCCTACTTCCTGTGCGACGGGAGTTGCACAGGAAGTAACAGGCTCGCGGAGACTGTTTAAAAAAGAAAAAGTTGAATGCAAATCTGTAGCCTGCTTGAAAAATCAAGAAAATGAACCAGCTTTGCCCCCTCCGCCCCCAAAGCAGTTCATAATACCCCGAAGACAATCAAGGACGCTCCATCCACCCTCTCCTGACCTCCACTCCTCTTTTTTTTTTTTTTTTTCTGCCCCAAAGGCTTCCCCTCCCTGTGTCCCTCCGAGTGTGGAATCTCCCTAAATTCCTGAACGAGGACAGCAGCTGCTCATCGGCTCACAGGCAAAACAGACAGAGCCGAAAAGCAGAGCACGGGGTGTGCTGATAGTTGTTGGAGAGGTGATTCTATCAGGTACAGTAGTCGCCCCGCGGGGAGGAAGCAACGCAATGCTGCTTTGAAGACTGATAACGTTTATTCGTTTTAACCTAATTAATTCTGGTTCGCAGGAAATTCACACAAATATTTTGCAATTACGTTAGTAGTAAAAGCAGATGGCTGACTGGTTTCTATTGGTATAACAGGAGTTGAGATAAATGCGACAATTCTTTGTGTTTCTTCCATTTTTGTCAAAAAATAAATATAAAAACACACCTAAAAATTTCTCATCAGTGAATTTAAGTAAAAAAACAAAACACTTTGAGACACAAGTACATGTAAAATAGGAACGAGGGAGGAATGCTTGGCTGCGTTCTTAGTCGTGAATCACCCAATGTGGTACACAAAGTAAAAGGCGTAGGTTTCTTTATATCCAACAAGGGGCGCTGTTGCATTCTCTTTTAAATTAAGTATTCCCTTTTTTAATTTTTGTTTAAGGACTCATTATTTGAACAAAAAACTTCACATGAATGGCATTCATTTATTCATTCCTTTAATTCAAGCATCCGTTATTGAAAACCTGGCAAACACACGGAGTATAAACATGTCACATAAACCCCAAAATCTTGATTATCAGACTAATGACGAAGGCTTGCTGCATAACATTTCGCACATTTTTCCCCCTCCCCCAAGAATATTCATGTTCATGTATGCGGATTCAAAGTTTTATTTACTTACTCATAAATCTGAGACATTTCTTAATTTCAGACTTGGAAAAATACAACACTGTTTAAAGACAATAAAATTATTCTACTTAGAGAAACACTTAAAAAAAATTACCTTAAAGCACCTTTGGTAATTGCAGGAGTGTTTGCAATGGACAAAAATCCCTGTCAAATGCAGTCTCTTTTTTTTACAGTGCTTTGCAAAACTATTCATACCCTTGACATGTTTTCATGTTTTCTCCCATTTTTCACATTTTATGTCTAACACAGAGCAGCACATACATGTGAGAAAATATGATTTTTAAATATTTTATAACAAATAAAAATCTGAAAGGCGTGTTGTCTTTAACCCTTTTTAATCTGATGTGACGCCCCTAAATGAAATCCATTACAACCAGTTGCCTTGAGAAGTCAACTGATTTGTAAAAGGAGGTTACATGTGCGTCGTTTTATTTATAAGTGCAGTTCATTGTGTGAAGGACTCGGCATCATGAAGCCCAAGGAACAGCAACTCATAAACATCCAGCCTGAGCTGCAAGGGTCAATAGGTATTTGTGTTAGACTGGCCCAGTCAAAGCCCAGACCTACGTTCACCATGTGGTAACTATTTTGTAAAAGAAAAAAAGAAAACCTTACTAGCAAAGTTAGTAGAAACAGAGCCACAAAAGACACAGTGGAAGGTGAGCCATAAACGTCCAAGGGATGTGGATACTATTGCAAGCCACTGCTTAGCCAATCAAAAAAACCCCCAAAAACACACAAACCGATTCAAACCAAGTGTAATACATGTCGTAATAGGTTAAGTGCAATCTGCTCGTGATTGTTGAGGGTCAAGAGATCTGGTAATGACACAGATTACAGCTAAGGTAAACAACGTTTTCATTTAATAAAGTCAAGTTTTGGTCATATTTGAGAATTGGTGATAATGGCAATAGCTGCAACTGTAGGAGATCAGATGTTGCATAGCACTCTGAGACAAACGACATCTAAAGGAATTAATCGTATATACTGCTTGGCATCAAATATCTCAAAGTAATTCATTCATTTGTGTGTTTTGCAGCTGATTAATTTATAGAAAAGTTCTTTAATCAATGATTAGCTGGTTACAGCATTGGACTGCTGATGGCGACTAAAGTCTACAAATTTCACTTGCACAAAGTTTGGATTTCCATTCATCTCTAGGCCCTGAGCTTGGATTGTACATTTTGAACAAAGAGAAAACGTGCAAGCCCTTCAGTCAGACCAATTTTACACAGCATACATACGGAAGCTGAGAGCGAAACATTTTCCACATATACTTATTGCCAATGGTTTCATCGAGACGAGTCATCTACAAATGCGCACCATTGTGACATGCATTTGAGGGATAGAATCATGTTTAACACACACACACACACATCATCTTGCGATCTCGCAAAAACTAGGTGCGTTTGACTCGAGATTAACTTACCTTGAGAAAACCATTGGGGAAATTATCTCGAGAAAATGGGAAAAAGTTTAAACGAAAACGTCTGCTCTTGACTTCCGTGAGTGCGTACGTTTAAGCTACAAGTTGTTCTGCAGCCAGGTCATGTAGCTCCTCAGTGCCCTCTTCCCCACATCAAAGTCCAATGGCCAGGTGGTGAAGGTCAGACATCCGTGGAAGCCGTCCTCGTAGTAATCGCTGGTGACCGACACTCCGGCGTCCTTCAAACGCCGGGCGTACATCAGCCCGTCGTCCCTCAGCACGTCGAACTCGCATGTTAAAATGTACGTACGAGGACATTTGGCCAGCACCTCTGGTCCAGCCAGCAGAGGCGACGATTGCGTGTCCAGCAACCCCGGTATCTTCTTCAGAAACCCGTGAGAGTCTCTCTCCACGACGACAGGCTTGTAGCTTTTCTTGAATTTCTGAGAAAGCAGCGAGGTCCAGTCCAATCGAGACCTCAGCTCTGGGGTGAGGGCCGATTGTTGCAGGGCGCTGTGGTTGTTCGCTATGAGCTGGGGCTGCAGGGAGATGTCGGCGCCGAGGTACTGCAGCCAGAACTGGACCATGACTTGGCGAGGAAGGATGGCCATATTCCGGTTCTGCACATAGGAGGGCGTGTTGAAATCCAGAGCCTGGAGCACTGGGTAAATCAAAGCCTGGACACTGAATTTCACAGAAACACTATCATCTGTGGCAACCTGGAGAAACACAGACACTCAGAAATGTAAATTTCATTTGAGCTTGCAGCCGGGAGTCACATGAATCCAAGATCCTGGGTTCGGCGAGTACCTCCTGAGCTACGGCGGCAGCCAGATTTCCTCCAGCGCTGTCTCCTGACACAGCGACACGCTCGGGGTCGATAGCGTACTTGTGCAGAACCTCTGGAGATAAGAAGTGTTTGGCAGCAGTGACACAGTCTAAAAACGGCTCTGGAAAGAAGACCTCTGGAAACAGACGATATCTACACCCGTTCAGAGAAAGTTTTAAGAATCAGCGTCACTGAATAACAGTGTCATTTTGTTGCAGCAAGACAAAACAGGATAAAGTTCAAGGGATTTAGATGCTTTTGCGATGCACTGCACCTCCAACTGGAGGTTTTGCAGTTCGTCGCCTACACGGTACACAGTATAGAGTGAGAAGAAGAGATAAACTTACTCAACAGAGACTACCACGGTGTTGAGCTCATCAGAAATCATGCGGGCCACTTTATCATACGCACCCATCTCTGAGGAAAGCGAAGACAATATTTTCCAGGCAAAGCATATTTTTTTTTAATGTGCAAAAGTAAAACCTTTCTTAACTGATTTGTGGCGTTTGTTGAAGGAGCCTAGGTGCTGTAAATATATATATATAAATATAAAAAAAAAAATCCTCACTGCCACTGCCAAAGGCCCAGCCACCTCCGTGGAGATACATCAGGCCTCTCCTCAGGTGACCCTCCCCTCCGGCTGGCGGCTCGTAAACCCTCACGGGGATGCTGGCGAAGGTGATGTCACTGATCTTCACGCCTGGGACGACCCCAGCAGGAGACCTGGAGCCCACGAGCGCCACCATCGTTGAGTCTAAGCCCTCCATCGTCCGTCTGAACGACGTGATGTAATGGTCGATACCCAGGTGGTATTTCAAAGCAGCCTAAAGACAGTGAGACAAAAAACATCTCAGATGATGGAGGCCATTGACAGGAAAAGACGTCCGACCCAGTGACCTCTGTTGTCCTGTACTCAGAGTGTCTCAATACTTGTCCTGGATGGATGCCAGAAGGCGCCCGTTTTGGCAGGGACAGAGTTAAGAATCATTACATGAGGTACTGATTCTGTACATGAAAGATATGAACAGCGCTCTTTGCTTTATTTTATTTAAAAGAAAATGCTTTTTTCTTTCAATGTCCAACGGCTTCACAAAACACGGCTGTGGTTCATTAGGAAAAACAGAAAAAAAAAACTAAGTACACTCTTGCTGATTCCACTGCATTTAAGATGGAAAGAACCATATCTGTTCTGTTCATCAAAAGCTCTAAAAAAACACAACAATCCTGCAAATCTTGCCTCATTTATTGACACCAGGTGAAGTGCAACACTAAACGCTTCTGCAGAAGGCCTGCGTTGCTTTTCTTTGAAAGCAGCACATT
Source organism: Poeciliopsis turrubarensis (assembly GCA_010277015.1). Taxonomy (NCBI): domain Eukaryota; kingdom Metazoa; phylum Chordata; class Actinopteri; order Cyprinodontiformes; family Poeciliidae; genus Poeciliopsis; species Poeciliopsis turrubarensis. The sequence continues at coordinate 172,431 of VMRN01000055.1, forward strand.
CGCCTCAACTAGTTAGGCAATCCCGATGTTCCTCTGCCTGGACAGTGTGTATTTCCCAATATGGAGCAAAGGTGAAGATCAGGAGTGTTTCCTTGTGGCACCGTCAGAGTGACTTTGCAGCTTTGCACTGTGACAAATATTGCTACAGGTCAAAATTGCACCATTCTTGCACAAACATTGCATTTCTAGAGACGCACTCTGGAAATAGGTTGCACTAAATAAAATATACAAGTACAGTTTAACTGTGCAACAGCATTTAGCAGCAAAAAAACAACAAAAAAAAGTGAGTGAAAAATATGACCTCATACCTACTCTCATTCAGGTCAAAGTCCAGTTGATACCATAATCAATACCCGGGAAAAGTTCAGTGGCTGAGCAATTTAAAAAAATAAAAAAAATCTAATGCCATTTATTTAAAGCATAACAAGAGATGTAGAGAATGAATGGAAGCCTCACATTTCTGCTTGCAGCCTCAGAAGGCAGGGAACGCATCCTCTCTTACCAGGTTCCTGACGGTCCTGAACGCAGCATCCACAGCCATCAGCTTCCAGGGCTGCTGGATGGCGTCAGGCATCGGGGTGTAGATGTAGTAGGAGAGCGCCGCGGCCAGCAGCACCGTAACGACCACTGCCTTCAGCCCCATCTCGCTCTGTCCCTCAGGGTCAATGTCCTCTGCGTCCCGCAGCCTGCTGGGACCCAGACGTGAGTCCCACACGCTTCATTTGTTTGGGGCTGGAAGGAGGAACAGGTGCTTCCGCTCGAAGCCTTTCACATGAAGGGGCTCATTTCCAGCTACGTTTTTGAAATGCGTTCTTAAACATATAAAATAAAGCAATATATATCATGGGGTTTTTTTTATGCAATTGTCTTAACACTTAGTGATGGTCCTGTAACTTACAGTAACTTGAACGTCTCTACATGTTAAAACAATAAATAAGACTTTTACTTTGAAGAGACGGTGTAGAAACACGTTTGTTTCTGGGACGTTTGCAATGAAAGCATCATGAGATAAAACTGAAATGAGACATAAACATTACTTGCAATTTATTTCATACGTAATTTTTTGTTTGTTTGTTTTGTTTTTGGAAAGAGTTTAGCATGTTTAATATTAATATTGCACGTTTAATTAATATTAAACATGCTAAATATTAATAACAATATTTTGAGGAGTGTTTCCACGCGAATATTTTAGTAAATTATTTCTATCTATTTATTTGCTAATACTGCTCATACATGTCTTTAAATTAAAACTCCCTCTTCTTCCTTTTCTTAAGGATGTGACCCAATGGTAAATCAATAGCAGGCTACAAACAACAATGGCACTCAGAGAGACAGTATTTGTCACATTAACACCAATGGTTGTTTATTATAGACGCTCTGTTCGTTTGTTTGTTTGTTGTATGCTCGCCAATCGTTAAATAAAGTTTCTTGGCAAAAAAAAAAGACGTGGGACATAAAAAAGTGTAAAATAATTTTTGACCACAGAGGGGGGCTGTTGGGCTGCAGATTGGGCAAAGTGAGAGAGGAGCTTTTAAATTCAAATCTATTGGAGAGATAAATCTGAACCTCTTTGTCATAAATTTGTGAAGATTAGAATGATCTAAAAAAAAAATAAAAAAATCAAATGACTATTTTTAAATTCAACTTAATCATTATTTTCTGGAGCGCTTTAAGAGAAAACCAAAGTGCTTAGTAGGCAAAGTCATGCCGACGTAACAATAAAGTAATTATAAAATTGAAAGGGGTGAAATAAAATGGACTTTTTAAGAACTGTTGATGTTGCAGTTAATAGTGAGGAATGTCTTGTACAATTTGCCAGGAGCCAATGTAAAGAAAGCCACAACATGGAGAGTTTGATCTAAAATGAAGCTCCCATAAGAACTCTATCTGCAAAGACATCCAAGATTTAAAAACTGGTTTTAGTATGTCAAAAGGAGTGGGACCATTTGGAAAGGTTTAACGTTGGGCGTAAATGTAAAGGAAGGACGCTGCAGAGAGGGAGGATGAATGACAGCCTCATTAAAACGTGGCGTGACACTCAGCAGCTCGTTTTCAAAAATGTGTTCTAAATCTGTTTCACAGTCCCAGAAAGAAATGGATCTGCGCATGGGGAGCAGTACTGAAGATAACAGCGGGGACAGTGCAAAAGAGTTTCAGTGGCATTTGTCTGGTGGTCTGTCTCCATGTCCTATTTATCTCCCCGTTTTCTCCCACGGCTCCACGCTGGCCGCGGCCAGTCCCTGGGGGCCTCATGTCAAAATAAGCACGGCACTGGATGAGGATCTGACCCTCTGGGCTGAGATGGTTTTCCAAAACAAAGCCCCTGGACTTCCAGGCCGTGTTAGAGTAGTAGACTGCAGAGAAATCAGAGTAGCTGTCAGAAAGTCATAAATAAATGAAAAAAAACAACAAAAAAAAGTTAAAGTAAGTAAAAGAAATTCTCACTTTGCTTTCCTGAAGCAGAACAATTAAAACCACTTCGACGCTGAAATGCAAAAATGGCTTCTTGTGATTTCTTTTAATCTGATTCTGGTGTAACTCGGTCCCATTTCTTGTTCTGAATGACTCAGATTATGGAGAAGCAGCTGCTGTTCGGGGAAGGACATGATCACGAAACCGAACATCCTGCAGAATTGGTTCATCTTCTGTTTTTTTTTTTTTTCCGGTGACCTCTTCTGCAATTGTCACACTGGTGGCGCATGAAACTCCAAATCTTTGGGGGGTTTTTTGTGTTTTTTTTTTTTTTTTGCAGCCTTCTTCTCGACGTTTAAAATCCCTCACCATGTCGGCGCTGCGCCACGTAAATATCACAAACGCCGCACTTTACCGCTTTCAACGAGCCACTCTGAATCAGTGTCAGCTGGAAAGCTTGGAATGCAAACTTGATATAGATCATTTTCTAGAGTATCTGCATTTGTGTGTGTGTGCGTGCGTGTGCGTGTGCGTGTGTGTGGAGGGGCGAGGGGGGGGGACGTGTGCATTAAAATATTCCCTTTCCTGCCACCCTCCTCCCTGCTGTGTGTTGGCTTGGCATCTCCTCACGGTCTGTGGTATGGAGGGCAGAGACAGGGCCCCTCTCTTGTGACGCTGACTGGAATTACACTTATGGTCACCGAACTTGACTGAACGCATGAGGCAGAAACGGGGGTTTTGCATTTCAGGCGGGCTCCGGCTCGCTGCAAGGCCCCTTTGCTCTGACTCTTGCCTTCAGATGCCTCCAAAAGTTACAGCGCTGCTGTGCTGCTGCGCTGCTGCATCTGCTATTCTGATTTTAAAGGCGTTCCGAGAGAAAACGGGACCCAACCAGAATGCAAATTAGGTTTTATAGCAGACTTCTGTGAGGGAGAAATTACAAGCTAACTAAATATACTCCAGCGCAGACACTCCTGGGAGGATAATTTACACACACACACGCGCGCACACACACAAGCATACACACAAAAAGTATGTGGCTGATGTGAAATAAAGGATGTCCTCAAGTGCGTTGAGAGGGAAAGATTTCTGTTGTTGTGTGTATACAGCTGCAGGGATGACAGATGGATGCATCAAAGATTTACTGTGCATCATCACAGTGTGTCATAGGGATAATGAGAAAATATTTCCCCTCTCCAGCGCATCACTATGATACAATGCACAGTGACTGGAGGCTGGATATGGAGAGTAGTCCAGGGAGCCATTAGAAGATGGGGGGGGCACATAAAAAAATGATCTCTCAGCTGCTCCTTAATGAAGTTTGTCCTTTTCTTGTATGCATGTGCAGTCAATGGGAGTAGCCCCCAAGAATAGGGAGACGATTTTAAGTGCCTTTTAGCCCACCAGAGGATTTAGGTGAAGGGCCTATTCATGCAAAAACCGCCACTGAATACAAATAGTTATGTTCATTCCAAACAAAGTGCAGCAGATATTAGCTTTTATTGACTGCCTTTGCTCCAGAGAAACATTAAGACAAATGAAGACCTACATTCGGTGAAAAAGCTTCTGTTTCGACGATCCAGTAGGAAAGTCAAGTGAAAGACGGGGGATTTTCATTCAAGTTTCTCTCTGGTTTGATGACTGACATGTGACGCATCAGCGTGAGAGACAAAAGCATCCACGTCTCTCAATTTTCTCCGTTTTGTCCCGTTACAACCTGAACCTGAAAGCTGCCGTCTCTATGTTTGGTTCTGGTTCTGTTGCACTCTGATGGCTAATGAGTTGACTGTTGAAAAGAAACTACTAACACAGAATTTTATTTTTGGTGAAATGAGTAAAAAGAAGCACGTCACACTTTAGATATTGTAAACACTTTTTCAGATTCTTAATTTTCTTACATTTCACAAATACACACGACCTTGGATTGGCTTATTGCGCTGAACTCCGATAACATCACGATCAATAAACTTGTGGTTTCAATACGACAAATAGTGGCAAGAATGCTTTAATATTTAGCACCATTCCAGATTATGTTTCAGTCAGATAATAAATGAACACAGGATGTCTCACTTTTTCTTTTTGCAAGGGAGAAAGCTAGTTGTCACATTTCTAGCCAACCTCAAACAGCTCTACCTATAAAATTAGACAGCAAGATAAGAGGTTTCATTTTTCTCTCTTATGTCAAGAAGCTGCTTTTTCTTTTTCAGAAAACTGACAAAAGCACCTTGGACACAACAATATTACTTTCCAAGTTGTCTTTTTTGCTGCTATATTTCTCCAGCAGTCACCCACCTGTGGGTATTTAGAACGAGTCTGCAGGAGTCTATATTTGATCTTTGAAGGCAGCGTGTTTTGTGAGGCGTACATAGAGGTGGGTGATTGTATTTTTGCGCCGCTTTTCTGAATAGAGCTCAGCAGGCTTAACCCAACTACACAAAATGCAAAAGTCAACAAAGTCCTTAAAATGAAAAATCAAGAGGGAGTGGCATTTTTTTTTTTTTTTTTGCGTTTGTCAAACTTTGAACATATAACTGCTTACGTAAATGATGTTTTTGCACACACTCCATACAAAAGATATGATGCATGTAGCAGTGACTAACTAAAGCAACACAGGGTGATAATAAGAGTACTGAAACATTCAGGAACATCACAAACAAGTGGTGCTTACTTTGTTCAAACAACACCACGGGTTGCCATTTTGGGAGAAAACCCTGTTGTTATTTTATTTCGAACGCAAAACAAGCTTTTATATCTGAAAGAACCGCAGAAATTGTCTGCGAGTAACTGTAAATCATAAAACGTCATTAAACGTTAGCTTTTCTGAAACTCCTTTACTGGACTAAACGCATGCACAGAACTGCCAGGGGCGAAAGTGAACTCCGACTAATACTCTCGCATTGGGGATCAATTAAAACCCTGTTTTTCATGGGAATGAGAGAATCAGCGTCGGTCTGGTGCCTGCCAGGTGAAAGCTTTGAATATGTCATCAGATTCCTCTCCATTTACTGGTAAACTCCTCCCTTCCTTTTCTAACAAAATCTTTCCATGACAGCTGAGAACCAGCTTACAGAGTAGGAAAAAAAAACCAAAAAACCCTTGAAAGTCACACCTGATGTCAGTAACCACCCAAGCCATCCATGCATACAAGGAAATTGATAGAAAAGTGAGCTGGGCATCAAAAAGTGGACCGGTACTGAAGACAGGAATAAGATGCAAAAAATCATAGAAAGATGAGAAAAATTTGTCAGTACTTAAAAAACAATCACCAGTTCCAATTAAGACTGGCTGCTTTACTTGTTTGCTGGCATCTAAAAATACGTATTCTTTTTTTGCGTGTTACGATGTGTAAAAAAGCAAATGGTTTGTTTCAAGACACAACTTTTTTGTTGTGAAAGATGTTGACGGCATTTGTGCCAGATGGGTTTCCAGTCTTCTGCGCAAAGACGTCACAACATGGCCGGCAGATGTTGCCTTAAAGTAAAATTTCCCACCAAACAATCAATGTTGATTTGTTTGTGTGCTCGGATGTTGGACACGTTCGCAATCTTATTTTCTCCCTGCTGCATCTTCTTTGCAGGCCTTTTCTGTTTCTCACTGGTCTGCTGGGGATCCAGCATCAGTTTAATCACCCAGAAGATTAGAAGAGGCATCACGCCGGCAGATGGCCTGGGCAGGGAGGGTTCAAAGGTTGCGTGTCACATCGATGTAGGCAACTGCATGCCTCTGTGTCCTGACCTTTGCCCCCAGGCATGCACCTCCTTTGCAGGCTTCCCAAAACAAAAAAAAAATTACAAACAAGCTACGGACACACAGGAGAACGAACGCAGATGAACAAGCAAGCTCCGGTGACCTCCCACTTCCAAGCCGACGCCCTCGGCCCACTCCCACGAGCCCTTCTCTCTAGGTCCAAATGCAATCCTGATGTTGTGGTAACCAACTCCCCCATCCCCACAGTCCCACTTCCAGCCCCCTCGGTCAGAACCGGGGCTGTTAAACGTGCTCTCTGCACCCCTCCCCATACGTCCTCAGCTGCTGCGCGGCGACACTGACAAGAGACAGCTGTTGCGGCGGTGAGAGTGTTGCAGTCGGCGGCAATCAGAGAAGACACACACACACAGATACACACACACACGCAGATAGTCAGACATGTGGTGTTTGTGTGTGCGGAAAGAAAGGGAGGAGAAACGGGGGTGTCACTTCTTCTGAATCCACGTCTACTTTCAAATTACACAAACGCACCTTTTTTTTAAACCCGTGGTTCCAGTGTGTGGGGTTTTGTTTTTTTGCGAATTAGGATCCGAGCATTCGGACATGAAGCACGCACGCTGAAGGACATGCCTGGAAGACAGGAAGAGGGGTGTCTTCTTCTGGAGAAGGGAAGCATTTAAACAGCTGGTATCATGCAGGGTGTAATAAAGCTCTCCCCCATCTCCGTTTTGTTTTTTGGTTGTTTTTTTTTTTTACTGACATTTCCCTGGAGAGTAAGAAAGAAAGGAGAAGAGGAAGCCCAAATTCACAAAGGCACAGAGAAGCTCAGCTCATCAAACCTGCTGATAGCTGCAGCGCAAACAGACGGACGCAGGAAAGCAGGGCCCTCCCCGTGAAAAGAGCACATGCAGCCAAGGGTTTCATTAACTTCGGTTTAGCAATAAGCTCAGCCCTGCCTGCCGGATTTGCAGGGCTTTGGGAAAAAAAAAAAAAAAAAAAAAATTCACAGCTCTTGAAGTTTTTCACACTTTGTTGAGCTGCAGCCACAGACGACAGGATATTTTACGGAGATTTCATCTGAGAGAACAATGCAAAGTGGTGAATAGATAAGAGTGGAAGGAGGGGACCGAATTGTCATCAGTCTCACTGTACTGTTCACAGCGACTGTGAACATTACATTTGAATTCTCAACAGCTTTTGGACTTTGACTGGGCCATTCTCACAATAAACTTCACGTATCTTCCCATCACGTCTGACCAGTTTCCTTCTCCCTGCTGAAAAAAGAACCAAAAAAAAAACATCACCGTGTCATGATACTGCCACCGTCATGCTTCTTCATGTGTTTAGGGTGTATTTTAATCTCATATGCGTCTGAGATTAAAATACACACAGATAAATAAATGCTATTTATTTGAAAAAAAAAAAAAAAAAAAACAAAACAAAACATGCTGAAACCCAAGTATTCTTTTAGTATGCGACATGACAAAGTGAAATGGATGCAAATACTCTTGCCAGGCACCAAATATTTATGCCTGGGTGTGGGCACGCAAGTGTGTGACCCTCTTGTCCTCTTGCCTATATGTGTGATGTTACATTTCTGGCGCCTGTTGCTTTCAGCAGAAGCTCCGGTCCAGGTGCCTGGTCTTCAGAGCGGGTCCTCACATGCTTGCTCTCGCAATTCGTCCACGCTGGCGTCCGGGGTGCCGAGTGACGCACCCTGTTCCTTTTTGTCAGGGATGTATCAGCACTTTCACAGCCTTTTCTTTCACCCCACCCACTTCTCCGCTTCTCCACCGTTCTGCTCCTTTCTGTTCCTTTCTGGTGGGCTTGAGTTGCAAGTTTCACTCGAGATATAATCTGTTTCGTTGGCTGATGCAGGTACTCCGTTCCTCACTTTAATGAATTTCTTTGAGTCACTGCCCGCTTCCATGTGCTTTTTTAGGCCTCGATTTTTATGGACCGTGACACAGATGAAACACTCCCGGGAGCTAAAGGCGACAAAAAATGTGAAATTCAAACGTTATTTACATTTTTGCGCAGAGTGTCTCTGTAGACACAAGCATCTTAAAGGAGCATTTCCATGTTGCGACCTTTCCTCATGACAACGCCACCTACTGTTTTAACTGGACGTCTGATTCAAAGAATTCAATGCTAAGGTGTAGATAGGCTGAGTACCTGTGAAGGAAATACACATGAAAATCTTACTCAACATTCCTAAAAAAACAACAAAAACCCCCCCAAACATGGTAACTGCAACACAAAAGAACAATTAGACTGATTATTTCTTCCTTCAGTTTTGAGTTGTGTGATGATATTTATCACTTTTCATTCTCCTGCAGCAGACAAGACGGATGGTTTCAAGACCAGGAATGAATAACAGAAACTTGAAATGGGGGCACTATTAGTGTTATTTTTAGTCAGAAAACACAAGACAGCTGATCAAGATTTTATGCAAGAATCGTGCAAGTCGTTTGGAAACATGAGGTATCATTTTAGCTCGCCACAGCGCCGAAGAGGATAGGCTAAATTGCCACAACAATGGCTGATCGTGCAGCTGCTCTCGCACAACCAGCCTCAGATTGATGAGCTCGATTGGTGTCAGGTGCGCCAACAGCAATCAGAGCAGCTTTGCTCTCACACGCTGGATCAGCTGCACTGAGTGAAGGGGGAAGGAGGGGGGGAAGGATAAACCTACACAGAACACCAAACAAACAACCCAGATTCGTGACAGTTTAATCACTTTTTCTGCTTACAGAATCTCTGGAACCATCAGTCGAAATTATTTTCACTGCAGCAAGAAAGAAGTCCTGGGCGGATATCTTTCTGCAGCTTTGCTTGCTCTTCCTTTTGCCTGCGTTGTACTCAGTCTTCCTCCCACACTCTAAAACATGCATGTGAGGTTAAGTGCTCTCTCTAAATTTCCCACAGGAGTGAGTGTGTGCGTGCAAGGTTGCCTGTCCTTTGTTCTTCTGTGTTGCTCTGTGACGGTACGGTGAAAACGAAATGAATAGCAGAATGATAACAAGTCTGCTATCAAGGGAGAGTTCATTTAGCTCCAATCCTAATTTGACTTTGACTCTTATTAAAGTTCTTTCATGTTTCTTGTTGTACGTCATGATGAAATTCTTCTGTTGATGTGGATTCATCCTTGGACTCGAAGTGATGCAGAAAAAGTACTGGAAGGAATAAAGCCGACAGAGACAGCCGTCTCTTTTCTTCTTCTCCTGACTGGTACCTTTAGTCTCAAATCGTTCTGCTCTTTTGTAAGCTATCGGTAAACCATGACACCAGCTACATGATGCTGATGAGCAAATATCAAGAAAATCATACAAGTTGAACTTTATTTTAGCTTAATCAGAGTAGCAAGAATTAATGGCAGGTGTAAAATGATAAATGGACAATGTTTTAGTACAGGAGTGTGCATATTTGTGGAACTACTTTATTGCAGTGCTGTACGTTTTTATATGTTTTTTCAGTTTTCTTCCTTTTATAAACTGGTTTGTTTTGCACATAACTCACACATAATAAAAGCGACAAACTATGAAGCAAACACCTTGTGTTTTAACAGAGCGTATGTACACCTTAAGGTCCCAAGAAAGGCCGCTGAGACATTGAGGCCTCTGCAATGTTTTTTGTTCTTTCGCCGCTTGGCTGACATCTTCTTGGTTGCCTTCCCATAAAGTTCGGCAGACTCTACCTCCGATTAAACTCTTGAGTTTTTATTTTTAACCTGTGGGAAGCACGCACACAGAAACCGTCACAAGAATAGGCCCCCCTCCACGCACGCACGCGCGCAGACACAGACTCTCGACGCGACCGTTTGCGCCATGTGATGTGGACCTTGTGACAGTTGATGTTGTTACTGGAGACACATTCCTGCGGGGCTTAAAGGGGGATCTTAGGTGTGAGTCTGTGCATAAAAACAACATAAAAAAAAAAAAAACACCTCAGAGGGTCATACTCTCATTCATCTGTAACTTCACACCGTCTGCAACACAACCACAGACCCCCGTTTTCAGACCCGTTCCCGCTCTTCCTCCTCCCAGGTCATCGGCTAAAACTGGGTATGTTACGGTCGAGTGGAGCCTGCAGCCTCGCTGTCTCTTCAAAAGGAGTTTGGAGACGTGGACGGGCGATGCAGAATAGAGACACACATGATGAGTCAGAGAAGGGTCAGATCGCGGGTATTTCTGTCACTTCCTGTCAGCTGTTATTTTTAAAATAAAATAAAATAAAAGCATGTCATAGAAGAGGATTCTTGGCTGGAGGCCTTGGTTCACGTGTCCACTCTTAGCCCAATGTTTTTTTCTTGTCTACATTAACAGTGAAAACCAGTCAGAATCTGTAGTCAGTGGAGAAGCTGACCACCTGGTCTCCATAGAAACGCCAGTTTTAAGCACACAAGTATTGCAATCCCCCCCGCCCCCCCCAATTAATTGTGCAGTGTAGCTACATTTGATTCCTTGAGTGAGCAGCGTATTTCAATTTACTGGCCCATTACAAAAACCCCAGCCATGAATCTCACTCGGAATAAATCTGTTAGATTGTTTTTCAGTAATGACTACGTCCTCGTAGGCTACAGCTTCTCCCAAATTATTCATAGCTTAGAAACTACTCATTACAGTTCATGGCCTGTAATAAGAAGACGTTTGCTGCTGATTGGGCAGAAAGCTGTCTGCGTTCTGTTTCAGATGCGCCTTAGCAGTCTGACACTTTTAATCTAATTACAAAAGTACGATTAGATTAAAGGTGTGACAATGATGATCCAGAGTGTTACTTCTGCCAAAACTTTGCCCTGCTGAGGACGTTATTTCTGCAGCTATAATTAGTGACATTTGGACAAAAATACATTGTTTAACATACAACAGTTCAGTTAAGAGATTACATTTGAATAGTTTTGAGTACTTTAACATGAAAACAAGAGTAAAGCGAACATTTGCATCAATGTGATGTTGCACTTAAAACATTTCTGTCTGGGGCTGGAAGGATTATCCAACTTTGTTAGTAATTTTTAGTTCTAAATGTTGGATTCACAAGGCGCTACACATTGTGGATTGTCTCTTTGGTCAAAACTATACAAATTAATATTTGGACAAACATCCCATAACAAGATGCAGGGGAGCAACATGCTTTTTGTAGCCATCAGAAGACGTCTGGCATCATTCCGTCTGAAAGTTTGACAGCCGCTCTTGTTGTAAACAGCTGCCCTGATTTGAAATTGTCGCGTTCGTTCCTTCCCTTGAATCCTAATAAGACATAATCTGGGAACTTTTGGAAGGGGTTAGTTTTATTTTTTTAACCATCTGAGCTGAACAACCCAGTCGATTCGTGTTGCACGATGCCGGACATGAGAACGAAGTGTATTTTTCCACTTTGTCTGTACAGTTCAGCCCATAATTAAGATTTGGGACATATTTTTGCAGTTTTGTCAGGGACTTTTAAAACTGTCTGTCTGTCTGTCTGTCTGTCTGTCTGTCTGTCTGTCTGTCTG